>RYYW01000138.1:0-150790 GCA_013621005.1 Aeschynomene evenia | reverse complement strand
AGAAGCTAATGTTTGCTTCATGGCAGGAACTGACTTTATTCTGGAAACAGAATCTGAATCAGAAGAGGTACCAAATTCTCCTCCTCTTTCATATTCATACGATGAGCTTTAAGAACTTTATTATGATCTTCTGAAAGACTCAAACGAGCTAGCTAACAGTTTCAGCAATCTCAAAAAATCTTTTAAAAATTTAGAAGCTGAAAATGTAAGACTAACTCAAGAGGTTCAGAACCTAAGGCTTGAAAGAGACGACTTCAAGGGTAGATACCTTGAAAGTCATGACCTGTATCAAGCATTAGAAAGTTTGTCTTCAATCACAGTAGAGAAGGCTGAAAAGGCCATGATCGAACTGCAAAAGACAAATGAACTTCTAACCTCTGACTTAGTTAAGATGGTAAATGGTGAAAAGATGCTAAGTCTTTTGCTTGGGGGTCAAAAACCCTATAAAGACAAAAGTGGTCTTGGATATGAAGAAGTCTTTGAACCACATGATCTTGATCCATCCTTAACCAAGTCACCTCGCATGTGCATTATATGTTTAAGAGTGGTCATGGTTCTGAAAATTGCCCTATGTTGAAAAAAGGAAAAATCTCTAAGCCTCAGAAGGCTAAGAAGAAAACTCAGAAAGCAAAGCCTTCTAAGAAGACTAACCCCTCTCAGAAGGGTAAAACTCTCAGAAAGCAAGTGCTTCTGAAAAGGGCAAACAAAAGGGTTCTAACTCTCAAAACCATAACCCTTCTAAGAAAAGAAGGAAAAGTCCAAGAAAGCTAACAAGCAAGGACCAAACAAAGAATGGGTACCTAAATCTGTTAACTTTGTGACTGCAGGTACATCATCAAGCGCTGCTCCACCACCACGATGAGCAGTGGTACCTTGACAGTGGCTGCTCGAGGCACATGACTGGAAGCAAGCACTGGTTCAGAAGCCTCAAGCCAAAGAAAGGCGGAACAGTGCGATTGACGGTGATGGCGCTAAGGGAAGAGTCACTGCAATAGGAGATGTTGGTAAGGATTCCTCTCACCAAATCTCAGATGTACTTTTGGTCGATGGCTTAACTCACAATCTATTAAGCATTAGTCAATTTTGTGACAAAGGCTTAAAGGTTGAGTTTTATGCCAAGTATTGTCATGTGATTAATCTCACAAATGACAAGATCGTTCTGGAAGGAAAACGTGTTGGTAACATATATGTTATCCATCTGGATGATCTAAAGGATCAAAACGTGGAGTGCCTTGTCTCTGTCCAGGAAGACAAATGGCTATGGCATAAGAAACTTGGTCATGACCATATGAGACTTCTTTCTGAACTTTCTCAGAAAAGACTTGTAAAGGGCCTTCCCAGCATTAAGTATCAGAAGGATGCAACCTGCGACTTCTGTGAAAGAGGGAAACAGACCAAGGCTCCCTTTCCCAGTAAAAGTGGTATTTCTACACAGAAACCACTGGAACTGCTCCACATGGATCTCTTTGGACCAACCAGAACGGCTTCCCTTTTTGGAAAACGCTATGATCTTGTCATAGTGGATGATTACTCCAGATTCACTTGGGTTTTCTTTCTAGCCTCTAAGGAAGAAACTTTTGAGAAGTTCAAAGCATTTGCGAAAAGAGTTTCAACAGAAAAGGATTCGCACATTCATACCATAAGATCTGAAAATCTGGGCATTGCTCACGAATTCTCATCTCCCAGAACTCCTCAACAAAATGGAGTGGCTGAGAGAAAGAATCAAAGCCTTCAAGAGATGGCAAGAACAATGCTCTTAGAAAGCGGACTTTCAAAAGGTTTCTGGGCTGAAGCAGTTAACACTTCATGCTACATTCAGAATCGAGTCTTTCTGAGACCAATTCTGAAAAAGACTCCTTACGAGCTATGGAAGAATAAAATACCAAACATTTCTTATTTCCATGTATTTGGTTCTTCTTGTTTTATTCTCAACACAAAGGACAAACTCTCTAAGTTTGATCCTAAGTCCGATGATGGATGCTTCCTAGGATACTCCTCAGTCTCTAAAGCTTACAGAGTATATAACAAAAGGAGTAAATGTGTTGAAGAGACAATCCATATTAAGTTCAAAGAACTCAGTAAGGACATGTCTTGGAAAGATGCAAACTTAGAAGATGAGTTTGAGAAACTCAACATCTCTTCTGAGAAAGCCAAAAGAAAAACTCTTATAGATGATGAGACTGATTTCCAACCCATGGAACAATCATCTCCATCTAAAGAAAAACCTAGTAGCATCATCAAAGCTCCAGAACCTAGAAAATCTACTTCTCCAAATGCAATGGAACTTAGATTCTCAGAAGGACAAGCTTCTGATGACTCAGAAAGAGAACCTTCTGTGTCTCCTTCTCAGAACCTTACTCCTAAAGGGATTAGAGGTTCAAGAGACTTGAAGAACGTCTCTCAGAACGAAGTCTTGGGCGATCCAGACCGTGGCGTAAGAACTAGAAGGAACTACACAAATCTTGCTATGGTTTTTGAACTTGAACCAGACTCCATAGAAGAGGCGTTAGATGATCCTAGCTGGGTAAATGCCATGCAGGATGAACTTGACCAATTCGAGAGAAATCAAGTTTGGAAACTAACTCAGAAGCCCAAAGGCAAGAGTGTCATTGGGACTAAATGGGTGTTTCGAAACAAACTTGATGAAAACGGTCAAGTCGTGAGAAACAAGGCCAGATTAGTGGCTCAAGGGTACAACCAACAAGAAGGGATAGACTACGATGAAACCTTCACTCCAGTCGCTAGATTGGAAGCTATCAGAATGTTGCTAGCCTTTGCTGCACACAAAGGTTTCAAACTCTATCAGATGGACGTTAAGTCTGCCTTCTTGAATGGTTATCTTTCTGAGGAAGTTTATGTAAAACAACCTCCTGGTTGTGTGAATTATGCATTCCCGGATCACGTATTTAAGCTTACAAAGGCTCTCTATGGTTTGAAACAGGCTCCAAGAGCTTGGTACGATAGATTGAGCTCTTTCCTGCTTAAAAACAGATTCTCAAGAGGGAAAGTGGACACAACTCTCTTTACACTCTCAGAAGACTCTGGCTTCTTGATTGTCCAGATTTATGTTGATGACATAATATTCGGCGCAACCAATGAATGCCTTTGCAAAGAATTCTCCAAGCTTATGCAAGGTGAATTCGAGATGAGCATGATGGGAGAATTGAAATTCTTCCTAGGATTGCAAATCAAGCAAGAGTCAGAAGGGACAGTTATCCACCAAGAGAAGTATACCAAAGAACTTCTGAGGAAGTTTCTGATGGATAAGGCCAAACCCATGAGCACTCCCATGCATCCCTCTCAAGTAATTGACTTGGATGAAGATGGTGAGAAAGTCTCAGAGAGCAACTATCGAGGGATGATTGGCTCACTTCTCTACTTAACTGCCTCCAGACCAGATATTCAACTCAGTGTTGGGATCTGTGCTAGATTCCAGTCTAAGCCTAAGCAATCACATTTAACTGCAGTTAAACGAATTTTACGATATTTAAGTGGAACTACTAATCTTGGTCTTTGGTACAAGAAAGGTTGTTCTTCTGATATTGTAGGATATTGTGATGCTGACTACGCTGGAGATAGGATCGATCGCAAAAGCACAAGTGGCTGCTGCTGCTTCTTTGGAAAATGCTTGATCACCTGGTCTTGCAAGAAGCAAAATACGATCGCCCTATCAACTGCTGAAGCTGAATATGTGTCTGTTGCAAACTGCTGTTCTCAGATGCTCTGGATTAAGAATCAGCTACTTGATTATCAATTAAGGTACACCAAAATTCCTATCCTTTGTGATAATACAAGTGCTATCAACTTAGCTAAGAATCCTATTCAGCATTCCCGATCCAAGCACATTGATATAAAACATCATTTTATTCGGGATCATGTGCAAAAAGGCGACATTAAACTCAAATTTGTGAATACTGAGGATCAAATCTCAGATATATTTACAAAGCCTTTACCCGAGGATCGTTTCAATGTTATGAAAGGACTTCTTAATCTAAGACGTTTCTAAGTACTTTGAAATTAAAATTTTTTTAGAAACCCCCCCTTAGTCCTAGTTTAGACTCTGAGACAAACAATAGAACTAAGCTTCTGAGCTAGAAGTAGGAAAAACACAGAAAACTCTATCTGAGAAAATTAGTTCTCAGAAGACTCATCCCTCAGAAAGGAGACCTTCTGAAACATCTCTCAGAAGGAGCATTTCTCAGAAGGTCCACTTCTCTCAGAAGGGTACCTTCCGAGAAACAAGTTACCAACGGTAACTTTTGGATAAGCGTCAGAAACGGCTAGTTACAAGCCAGTTCTATAAATACTCAAGGCATTGTTCCATTTGAGCACTTTGCGATTAAAAACATACCAAAACTCTACCAAATCCTCTCCTCGCTTTCCAATCTTCATCTGTTTCATATCTCTCCTCTCTCTCTCTCTCTTCTATCTCTGCTCTCTTGTTCTTCTTTATCCCCCTTCATCCCACTCCAAACTTAAATTTTTTCCCAAATGGCCTCCTCTGGAGAAATTAAGGGATTAATGAGAAACAACTTTAATGAGGTTTCCGAAGACATCCTCTACGAGGATGAGAAGATGCAATCCCTATTTCACAAGACCTATCTCCCACGGAATCTAGCCATGGGAAGGGTATTGCCTCTCAATGTCTATAACCAGGTGGACGAACTTCAGCTCACTTTTCTTAAGCAACCTGGATGGCCAGCCATGATGAGCTCCGAGGATGTATGCTACCCAAATGTGGTGAGGGCCTTCTACTCCCAAATCGAAAGGTTCACCAACAAAGGGGTCAAGAGCACGATTGCCGATCAACAAATCCGCTTCTCCTCCTCTGACATCAACAAAATCTTCAAGACCTTGAATGGTGGTGCTGTCATCGCCAACGACCCAGAATGGGTCAAGGAGGTAGATGACTCAGAAGAAGAAGTAGTGACACCTCTGACTGGTAGCAACAGTCTACCACTCAAGGGCGTAAAGGTGCCTCATCTCACGCAAGAGGCCAGAATCATCTTCTCAGTTGTTCAACATACCCTTCTCCCTCGGATTGGAGACATGGGGAACGTCACCACCATGGATGCATGCCTACTGTACCATCTACTGAAGAAGGAAAGAGTAGATTTTGGAAGGATGGTGCTCAACTACATGATGCACTAAGCTCATCCTAAAAGGGCTCTCACAAGTCTACCTTACGGAAGCCTTCTGACCAAAATCCTCAACCATCTCTCCTTCCCACTTGAAGACTACGAGTACGTCTTCAACCACAGCAAATTCACGATGGTTACCTTCAACAACATCAAGAAGAAGAAGGAGGAAGCAAAGCCTTCTAAAGGAGCTGCTGGTCCCAAACAGCCCTCTAAGGCTGAAAAAGGAAAGGAAAAGGTTTATGATCCTTCAGAGAAGAAGAAGAAAAAGCAAAAAGTGACTCATCCCTCTCCAACAAGGGTGACAAGGAGTATGGCTTCTGAGGAAGCTCAGAAGACTCCTCAGAAGGAACCTGAGGTTGTTGAGGCTGCTGACGACTCAGAAGAAACAACTTCTGAGCAACTCCTGACTAGAAAGAGGAAAACACCTCCAACTCTCCAAGTCCCAAACGTGCCACCAGAAGGGAAAAAGAAACGTGGTCGTTTGGTAAAAGCTTACTCTAAAACTCCACCTTCCTTTCTTAAATCTTCTTCTACTTCAATTCCTGTTTTTGATTCTGTTTCTGGTCTAAAACCCACCAAATTTAAAACTAAGCTCCTGCATTCCTTGAATTATCAGGGAAAATCTCACAAAGGAGTGGGGATAAAAACCACTAAGAAACAGAGCCCGCCGAAGCCGACGGGTAAAGAAATTGTAGCAGTTGCTGCTACTGCTGCCACCACCACTACTGCTACTGCTACTGCTGCTGCTGTTGAAGAAGAAGCAGAAGCTTCTCATCACTCCTCCCCCTCTGGGAATGTCTCCCCTACCAGAGAAGACATTCAGGGGCATGGAAGAAATGTTGCTAATTCCTCTTCTGAGGAAGAAGATGCGGCAAGCTTCCGTATTGAGCATCGCACTCCAGATGCTGGAAGCTCCAAGAAAGAGCCCCAGAAGAGACCATCTGAGGTTTCTATGGTGGAACTTTCTGAGGCAACCACAACTAAAGTTGCTACTGTGAATGCTGAGTCATTGGCTCAGACGATGCTTGACGTCCAGAAGGAACTGGATCAACCTTCTAAGACTCCAGAAGCTGCTCAGATGCAGCCACAACAACAACTACAACATGAGGAAGCCTTACTTGAACCAACTTCTGAGGTTGGTCCCCTCTCTTCTGAGATCCCTTCGGAACATGAGGAAACTCATGTCTCAACACATGAAGTAGTGCCAGGGACCACCAGCACTGGGCTCAGCTCAGAGGTGGGCGCTGACGCTACCATGGCTGCCGGAGTTGCAGCAGTTGAGGTATTTGTTGCCCACAGTTTCTTAGAAGGAACTCTATCTGAGAAGGACTCTCAGAAGGAACCAGCGGTTCCTCCTCTCGATCTCACAGAAGTTCCTCCTCCATCCTTCAATCAACAGGGTCCTACCTTCTCGATTACGGACTCGATGATTAGTCCTGGCTTCCAGCTGGGAAGAATGGTAGTCACACCACCCTCTGTGCAATTTCGGCCCTTTCTTTGGTCGAATTGAGAAGTTGAAGTGCATTGGAAGCCATACATAGCCAGATCTCAACTTTCAACCTCTCCGAAGATGCTCAGACTTCTGGTGCAATGGAGCAACCATCAGCTCGGCAACCTTCCGATCAAAGACCTTGCTCTAGTTTCTGAGGACACTCAAAGGCAGCCTTCTATTGAACTCGCTGGCTATTGAACACAAAGCTGTCCAAGAAGAAGAACTTCCTGCATATCAAAAGAGGGATATCATCGATGATGTACTTGAGGCTGAAGTCTCTCGTCCTCCTCCATCTCAACCCTCATCTTCTCAACAGCCTTCCACTTCCTCTGAACTACCTCCAGAATGCGCTCCGCATGCGACTCCAGAGCGAGATTCTCATGGAGATATGCCAGCTGCTACGCTACATTGCTAGAAGGCAGTAGTTCTAAGTCAATGATGGCGTTTATGTCTTAGCCACCCTTTTTGATGTAACAAAGGGGAGTAGATAAATGATAAAATTTTTGTACAATGGCTATACGTAAACACTAGGCTAGGACTTAGGGGGAGCAACAACTTAGGGAAGCAAAATATTTTGTATCTCTACAAAACCATCAATGAAAAATCATTATTTTGGCATCTCAGGTTTTTACTTAATTCTATGCTTATTCTTAATTATTTGACATCTCTTGATTTACTTAGCCTGGTATTTCTGAATTTCATACATATATTCATCAAGAAATACACGCTATGTAATTGATAATCTCAAACAGTAATCATACATTGCATACCTTAACTGTTGATTATCAAAGCCTTCTAAGAAATAACAGGGCCTTCGCTTAGAAGCAATGTTAAGCTCTAAGAAAGCAAAAGTGCATTCTGAATAAGTTGTGAACTTACTCAGAAACACTTCTGAACTTAAGCAAAATTATTATCTTAAGACTTAAGTTGTTATCATCAAAAAGGGGAGATTGTAAGCTCCAGAACCCTTCTGAAAGAATTAGGCATAATTCTCTTAGAGTTATGAAAGTTTTCATGATAACAAGGTAAGCCATAAGTATAAAATTTTACTTAAGGTTTTGCTAATATGTGCGCTAAGTGTCTCAGAAAGCTTTAATTATTGCAATACCATGAGTAAAGACCAAGACAAAGTAGCCTCGAGATCAATTGATAAAATCATAGCGCCAAAGATATCAGAAAGGATGTCTCAGAAGCGCAGAAGGTAAAAACATGTTTCTGAGGAAAGAACACTGTCGCCTCAGAAGGGTCTCAGAAGACCTTGCGACTAGTAGTTCTCAGATGGATCTCCCCTCAGAAGGTTCGCCTCAGAAGTCCGTACAACTCTCAGAAAGTTGGACTCAGAAGCAACCAAGTGTCTGGACTCAAGGGAGCGCAAGCAGTCTCAGAAAGCTCGCTACAACTAGCCAAGGAAGTGGGAACACGCGCACTGTGCAAGTTCTGAAAAGTTCCTCATTTCGCGCTGACTGTAGCAGGGAGCCGTTCTGAAAAGGACACAGCCACATAAGCAAAGTGAAAGCTTCTAAAATTCGCGGCTCTTTGATGCCTATATATATGAGTTCAATTCCAGAGCATTGTGACGAAATTCTTGCGCTAAAAACTCTTTATTAAACGTGCAAAAACTCTGCTGAATTGAAAATCATCTGCGAAAACTTAGAACTTTCTCAGAAAGACAATTTTACGAAATTGTTCTTCTAACTTTGCGAAAATCTTCTAGTTCTGTACTGGTGCAAATTCTTACATTTGTATGTTAAATCTAGAAGTCTACTAAGGGTCAAATTAAGTTTGTAACTTAATCTTAGTAGTTGGTTTTCGAAGAAAAAACTACTTTCCGAAAAACACTAAGTCCTTCTTTGTGTGAAGGCAGGGTTAAGTCCTCTGGTGTTTGAGGCAAAGTTCAAAGTCCTTAATTGATTAAGGCAAGGAAGTCCTCGGTTGTGAGACAAGGAAGTCCTTAAGTGATTAAGGCAAGGAAGTCCTCTAGTGTTGGAGGCAAGGAAATCCACTTCGGGTTGTGAAGTAGTGGAAGTCCTTTACTTGGTAAAGGCATTGTTGTCTGGGAAGGCACTTTAAGAAGAATATCCAAGAACTCTCAACTGAAGGTTGGGGATTGGAGTAGGTTGGTTATAACCGAACCAGTATAAAATTCTCTGTGTTAAGCTTTTCTCCCTTACTCCTTACTTGTACAAATCTTTGAGAAAAACTCTATCACAACTTTAATTAAGAGGTCTCGTGAAAACTTCATTGATTAAAATCAGAAAGCGTTTAAGAAACTCTAACTCAAAGTCATTTTCTTAAAACTGCTCAGAAAGGAACTTTCTCAGAAAGACTAAGTTCTCAGAAACTTAATCTTCTCAGAAAGCAATTTCCGCTGCAAACTTTAAAATCTACCTTCTGAGTAAAAACAACTTTCTAAGTAAAAGTTTTAAGAAGTAATTTTTAAAACCTGCACGATTCAACCCCCCCTTCTCGTGCACACATACACTTTCAATATTTTCCTTGATTGTGATAGAAGCACAAAGTACACTACACATGAGCCTTTAATTATGATATGTTATATGTATTAATAAAATGAACAAGATGCACTTAGGTAAGACGTTCCGGGAAAAGATTGATTTCAACTTATATCCGAATTAAACTCATTCATGCTTCACTTATTTTATAATTAAACCCGGGGCGGCTTCCTCTACTGAGTCACTTCCCAGTGCTCACCCTATGTTTTTCCCACCTTTTAGAGGAGCAGACAGAGCAGGATGTCAGAGCACACGAGGAGCCCGTGCAGACTTAGTTTATGATATAGTTTCTTAGATATCAGAGACATGTTTTATTTCCTTATCAGACGTTATGACTTTTATGCTTCCGCTACGTTTATTTATTTATTATGCTTTCTGAGTCCGGACCTTTGTTAGCCGGCAGCTATTTATTTACTCGTATTTATGGTGGAATCTCATAGGTCACAGTTTTGGCTTATGGGGTGAAACCTAGTATTTATTTCATGTTTGTTACTTGATGGGAGTTATTTATATGATGAAGTATTTTTAGTAGATGTTTGTATCGCTTATTATTATCGTTGTATTTATGCGCAAGGCCCTTATTTTCTATACCGCAAATGATTTTCGAAAATTTACTCCCGCCTATTTTCCGCGTATTATATTTTAAATATAAAGATAAAACATGATGACAGGAGGTAACCCTTATGAAATGGCCTAAAATGACTTAAGCGTTAAGGGCTATCTAGTAGGGTGTTACACATGTAATTATTTTCTACAGCAAAAGTAATAGAATGTTGTTACTTCTTCAATTGAAAAATTACCCAACATATTTGTCTTTTGATAATAATACATCCAAATAGAGACTTAATATTTACCGGAATAATTATATGTAGCTTGGAATTAATACATAATTACTCTTAGAATGAATATGAGTCAATATTCATATCATAATTTAAAGGATTCATTTTTATTAAATTTCTTTTATTAGTCTCTAACAATTAATAAATAAGCCATATTGGTCCCTCGAACTAACGGAAGCCGTTTAGGGACTAACGGTTGTCCGAAAATTGAAATTGTCAAGGATTAACTTGTCAATTTCTTAATGTCAGGGACTACCTTGTCCACCGCGAAAATTGTCAGGGACCAAGTTGGGGGTTTACTCTTGTTTCTATTATTATTATTGGTTGATTATTATTATTATTATTGTTGTTGTTGTTGTTGTTATTGTTATTATCATTATTGATGTTGTTATTATTAATATTATTGATATTGTTATTATTATTATTACTGTTGTTAAAAAATGATGATTGAGTAATAGATATTACCTTCATCAGAAGGTTTATTGAGTAGTCAAGTACTAACTTAAATCTTACAAAAAAAAGTATATGTTTTCTTCATAAAAAAAAATTTAAATATCTTTTTCTAAAAATAAAATTTTAAAAAAATCATTTTGATAGAACTACGTGAGCTTTGAATTTCTCATTGTACCGGAGAATACGTAGGAGCAGGATTCACCTGTCAAGCTCAACTTTAATTTTTCATAATTTTGTTCACAATATCTGTTGTTTTAATTTGTAAATATTCTAAATAGTTGTCTTGTTATCTCATTTATTTTTATTATGTTAATTTGTAAATATTTATTGTGTAAATATCAAATTTTATTTTTATTGAGGATAAATTTAATATGCTTTAAATCGTTTAATTTGCACAATTAATTTTGGGTAACCGTTCTAGGACGGATGTATCAGGGTGCGTGGAGTGTACTCTCTACCCTTCCCTGTGCATAATCAGACTCCCGGATCCAACTCTGTTTTCGCAAACTGGTTAAAAATGTTTTTTTTATATAATGGTTCTTCCGAGGTTTTCCTAAATAAACCTTGGTGGCGACTCCAACATTAAAAACCATTTTAAACATACACATTTTTAATTTAATTTCGCTATTTTGTCGTCCCGTCGTGATCCCGGTTGCGACAACAACGAAAGAGTTAGATTAAAAAAACAGAAAAATAAGCCTATAGTTAAGGCTTCTGTGACTCTTGAGAAAACTATGATTTTCAAGAGAATATGTATTATAAAAGTCTAAGCTTTTGAGCTTGGTGACTCCCTTAGGTGATGATATAAATGACGCAAATATGATGTGTGTGTGTGTTATATGTAATTGTAAGTAAATAAATTAAGAGAGTAAGGATAGAGAAAATCACACATAGAGATTTTTATATGTTGGGATTTTGATATTCTTCTTGGTCTGCCTTTTCAAGCACTACATACCTTCCACACCGGAAAGGACTTTTCTTGGCTCTGCACAGCACATGGGACTTCTCTTGGACCTCCAACTGAAGTGAATAATTGTCTTCTCTTCTTGAGATGGACTTCAACCTTGCGTTCAACACCGAAGGACTTTCTACCCTTGCCTTAGTCCCACTAAAGTCTTTTTCCTTTAAAACAAAGGACTTCGTACAAATTATATGGTTCTAAGACCAACTAAGAACTTAGATGCAACTAAGTTATTCTCTTGATTGTTCTTCTATCAAATAACTAGCTAGGCTAGAATTTTCAATGAAGTGCTCTCAAAGAACTCGAAATACAAGGTTTCCTCACTAAAAAAATAATCGAAACTTTAAGCCTAAGAGAGGTTAGAGATGAAGGGAAAAAAACTGAATTCTTGCGACAGAGATTTTGAATTGTAAGCTTGTCTGTTGTGCCTTGTGATGCATGGAGGTCCTCTATTTATAGATAGGGTTCTCCATTTTTAAAAATGAGGAAAGTTGATCATCACCCTTGATGTACAAGTCGCCACTTTCCTCCTATGGTGTACATTTCTTCATCTTTATTTCAAAAATGGTTTGGTCATAAATGCTTGATATCCCTTGAGAATTTGCGCCTACTTTGCTCCGATTTCGCTTGCCTTGATTTGATAAAAAATACTTGCAATTAATGTTATAGTATGCACCTCTTTTTCTCTAGCAATCCCTGGAGAGCTTTTGATTTTGTTTCCCTTTTTAAGAATGCTCGTTGATGATTGTTCTAATTAATGCTCTTGTATTAGCATTAAATGCTAGATCTAGGCGCCACCTTGTTACCATGCATCCTTGGTCATTTAACCTTTGGTCCACCATAGACCTTACTCTTGTGGTTCCACCATAGACCTTACTTTTGTGGGTCCACCATAGACTTCTGATGGTCCACCATAGACATTTCGCCTAAGGGTCCACTTTAGGTGCCTGAGGGTCAACCATGGACTTTGTCTGCAGGTCCACTGTAGATGTCCGAGAGTCCACCATAGACTTTTCTTCTATGGGTGTATGTACCATAGACTCCAGAGGGTTCATTCTAGAATCTTCTCTTGATAGTCCACCATAGGCTTTCTCTTCAAGCTAAAGTTGGCTCCTTTCTTGTTTCTCATGGATTCAAGTGTTGACTTTGACTTTTCTTATTATATGATACTTTGTAACACACTCAAAGAAACCATTAGTTCTTACAAACAAAAATCTTATCCTTCACTTAGGGTGTGTTTGTGAGTTGGGTTTTAGAAGGGAGGGGAGGGGAGGGAAAGACTTTGAAGGATTTGGTTGTGTTTGTGAGTTGCATTGATGGGGAGGAGAGGTGTTTGATGGATTTTTAAAACCATCCAAAACCCTCCAAACTCCTCATTTTCAAGTTCCTCCAATGTGGGAAATTTTAAAACTCACAAACAAGGAGAGGATATCTCCTCCAAGCTCCTCCCTTCCCTCTCCCTATCTTTCCCTCCAAGAACTTCCCTTCCCCTTCCCTCCAAACTCCCAAATAAAGCCTTAGGCTTTGTTTGGGAGTTGTGGTTTGGAGGGGAAGGGAATGGAGGGAGAGATTTTGAGGGAAGAGATTATGTTTGAGAGTTTCAAAAATTAAGGAAGGAGGAGTTTGGGGTATTTATGAAATCCTCCTAAACCCCTCATTCTCCCCCATTTTAAGTTTCCCCATTTTGGGGTATTTCAAAAGACATTTAAAATTCAAAATGCTATTTTATCCTTAATACTTCTTCAATTTTTTTCAAAACAACATTTTATTATTTTATAGATGAAAAATTAAGGGATGCACATTTTTTAATAATAGAAATATGTTGTAAAATATAATTTTTAAAAAATAATTTAAATAATTATCTTAATAAAAGGTATGATAATACAAAATATATATTTTCTATTTAATATTTTTTGGATAATTAATAGAAATACATTTTAAGTAAGATAATTAATTCTAAAAAAATAATTAAGTAGACTAATAAAGGATAAAAAAGTAAAATTACATTATAAATACTCCAATTTCCTTCCTTCAATCAATTTTACACTTCCAAACATAAGGAGGATTAAGTTTTCCTTCCCCTTCCTTTCCTCCCCTCCCCTCCCCTCCCCTCCCCTCCAAACTCCCAAACAAAGCCTTAGAGATTTGATCTCTTGAATCCTTGCACATATGTTGCGCCACCTAGGCTTCATTTTTCAAAGCATGGTTTTGCTTAGCTTGGTCATGTAGAGCTTGGGTTATCTTATGCTTTGGTTTCTAAGCTTTGGTTCCTAAGCCTTGTATATTAAGCCTCGGTAAACTAAGCTTTGGATGCTTAGCTTTGGTTACTTGAGCTATGATTTGCTATGTCTTGGTTTCCTAAGCGTTGACATGTTATGCCTTGGTTATCTAAGCATTGATATGGTGCCACCTAAGTCTTTGCTTGGCTAAGTATTTTCTTCATACCTTCCTTTGTGAGATAATCTATGAATACACTAAGTAAATCATTAGTCATCACAACCAAAATTTTTATCCAACACTTTGAATTTTTATCATTCAAAACCCTCAAATAAGAGGTAAGGAGTACTTGGAGCTAGCAATTCTACACACACTAAACATACAAATTTTATTTCAAAATAAATGTTTCCTTTTTAATTAAAGAGATAGTTCATTATTCACCTTCCAAACTACGCTTTTCTTTTGATTTTGAAGTATTTAATATCACAAAGCAAGAAGGATTTTTTCCCCCAAAAAATATAAAAAAATCATTATTTCCACTAAAGCAGTGAGAGAAACGTTAATTCCACGGAATGTCCTGTTTTTGCTTTTATTAGGGGAAATCGTAGGACCCCTACGATTTCAGTGTAAATGAACTTTGTTTCTAGAAATCGTAGGGGTCCTACGATTTCAAGAAAGAAAGACTGATTTACACTGAAATCGTAGGATTCCTACGATTTCAGTCAAATTTATATAAAAAATATATAATATTTAATATATCTAATATTATTACCTTTAATAATATCAACTTTCTCATTACCAAAAAATATAATCTCTCTTATTTAATTTTATATCTAATTTTTTTTCTTTCTTTATAAGGATATCAAAGAAAAAAAATTAAGTAATATTACCTAGAACTTTTTAATAGACAAATATTAATGAAAATATAAAAAATATACATATATACACCAGACATTTAATATAATATAGAGATAGTAATATATGTATATTGACATAAAATCTCTGGTGTTTCTTGATTGCAAAAATTTTGGATTTTATCATAAGTCATTCTTGTTATTTTTGTGGAGATAGAAAGCTAGCAAATATATGGTGCTTCAAAGTTGCAATAAAAATTGAGAGCTTGTGTTGTGTGTGACACATGTTAACAAGATGTAAAAAGCTACTATAATCAATTTTTGTGTTTGGTGTTTTTGTGATAAGGAGAAAGATAAGTAAAATCAATTTTTATAACTGAAAATAAAATTAATTATCAATTTTTAAAATTTATATATCTAATATTATTTTTTATTTTAGTGTCAGAACTGATTATCACACAAACTTTTTTAAAATGTATATATCTAATATTATTCTTATTTGTATAATTAATTTTATTTATATAATTATATTTTTACTTTTTGTCTATTATTTGTCTATTTCTACGTATAATTTGTCTATTTTTTATATTTTTATTAATATTTATCTATTAAAAAGTTCTAGGTAATATTACTTAATTTTTTTCTTTGATATCCTTACAGAGAGATAGAAAAAATTAGATATAAAATTAAATAAGAGAGATTATATTTTTTTGGTAATGAGAAAATTGATATTAATAAAGGTAATAATATAAGATATATTAAATATTATATATTTTTTATATAAATTTGACTGAAATCGTAGGAATCTTACGATTTCAGTGTAAATCAGTCTTTCTTTCTTGAAATCGTAGGACCCCTACGATTTCTAGAAACAAAGTTCATTTACATTGAAATCGTAGGGGTCCTACGATTTCCCCTAATAAAAAGCAAAAACAGGACATTCCGTGGAATTAACGTTTCTCTCACTGCTTAAGTGGAAATAATGATTTTTTTATATTTTTTGGGGGAAAAAATCCAAGCAAGAATGTATATATGTAATAAAGTCAAATTAAATAGAAAAAGAAAAAGAAAAATATGGTGGGTTACGTTAAACAACTTGTGAATTAGAATAAAAGACAACAAATTTGTTTTTTTTTACTTGGATGACTCAATTGCACACACCAAATATTCAAAAATGTACACACCAAACATATCATATTGCACATATCAAATATACATAAATGCACACATCAAACATACTCAATTGCACACACCAAACATACCATATTGCACACACCAATCACACAGAAATGATTTATGCGTCTAGTATGTGTAGTGAACAGTGTTCTGTGTTAAAAAGTGTGCCCATTAGTTTCGGTGCAACATCAGCCTTTTATATGATGGATAAAGTAATGAATATATTTTTATAGTACGGGTAGTTATGTCATTAGTTTAAGATCTAATAAAATTTTATTATTATACAATATTTAGTATTACACTATATAGATATTATATTTTATATTATATAATATTTTATTAGTTTTAACTATAATTTTTCAAATATTATATTAAATATATATTTATTAATTCAAAGATATGCTTTTATTTATCTTAATATTTTACAATTATTTATTATTTCAACATAAACTATATTCTTTTATATATTTTAAATATTTTATTATATTTAATATTATTTATTTAAAATATGATTTTTTTACATATTTATTATTATTTATTTGAGAATTAATGTATATTTTAAAATAGTAAAAATAAAACTAAAGTTATATTGTTTAAAAGCTAATAAGTCTTCTTCATGTTGTATTAAGTTACATAACATTTTGATGTATAAGGAAGTTATGCCGTATAATTAATTGTTATTAGAAAATAAATTAAAATCATTTATAATTATTGAAATTACTTTTTATTTACATAAGCTGCGAATTATGCTGCAAAAACTGAAATTTGGATCAAATGCTTTACTTGCGGATTTATCTTTTTGCTACGAAAAAAATATTTGCGAAATTTGCTGCAAATAATTACCTGCGAATTTACCTTCCTACTTTTGCTGCGAATTTTCCTGCAAAAATTTAGTTGCAAAAATTTTTGCAGTTAGTTTGCTGCGAATTTTGCATGATTTGCCCCAATTTGTTTGCTACAAATTTCGCTTGTTTGTTGCGAATTTTTTTGCAGCTAGTTACCTGCGAAAAAAATTCACAACTAATATTATCAAGGAAGCTTTTAGTTGCGAATTTTTTTCGCAGTAATATTCACAGGTACGCTATTAGCTGTGAATTTTAGGCTGAAATTCGCATCAAAAGTTGCAGGAAATAGATTTTTTTTTGGTAGTGATAGCTTATCTAATACCATATTTAAGTCAAACAGTAGATAAATGTATAATGTATAGCATTACTTTTTACTAATATGCCTAATGCCTCATATCAAAAACATGTACACAGAGTGCTTATTATTTATTAAGAGTAATATTAACTATCATTGAATATTAATATTATCTATAATAATAGTTGTATAATAATAATAAACAATATAATATGATAATGCATTAATATTATTATATCAATAAAAGATATATATTTCTCAGTACGGTAATATGAAATCAAATTTTTATTTAGCAATGTATCAAAAAAATATTATTTAGTAATATTTTACAGAACTTAGAAAAATATCGTTGACATCTATAAAGAGAATTCAAGAGAACATAGTTACTTTTCGACTCCAAAAATAGAGTTATTAAAAATAAAAAATAAATTAAAAAGTAACCACGTCTATAATTTCTACTTCTTTAATTTTCTCTCTTTTTCTTTTTCTCCTCTCCTATAATATTTCTCTTTTTTATTAAAAAATCATAATTCTTTTATTTATAAAATTACTACTCTTATATTTTATTCATCTTCTATAAAAGTTTTTGAAAAAATGAAAGTGAGACTTGAAAGGAACTTTAATATTATTTTATAAAAATTTCATCAATAAAATAGAATTAAATAATATTTTTTAATAAAACTTTCACTAGAAGATGTAAAGAGAGACTTGACTGGCGAGTCGCTAGTAAGCAGTAATTTAATTTAGAACTCGAGAAGACGGACTAAACTCTAGTGGACATTGTTCTGAAAACCGGATCGAGCCGGCCGGTTGAACCAAGAATCGGACCTTTGTGCGACCTGGGAGGGGACTAAAAATCGATTTGTTTTTAAATTGGTCAAAAATCGATAAAACTAGTCAAAATTGATAAAATCGATAAAACGGCCAAAAAGTTGTCAAAATTGGTTGAACCGGTCAACTAATTTAAAAATAAAAATTTAATATTTTTTAAATTTTAATAAATATTTTATAATAAATATAATATATAATATACTTTAATTACTAAAATTAAGAATTATTAAATCTCTAAATCTTTAAATATTTTATATTTTAACTTTCAATTAATATTTTTAATATAATTTAATTTTTATAACGTATAATTCATCATATATATGCATATATATTATTAGATAAATATATATTTTTTATATATTTTATTATATCCAATTGAATCACCAATTGTACCGATTAAACCTCTAAAACTCTAAATATCTTTTATCCAATTCAATATGTGTTTCGATCTTGAACCTTGCTAGTGAACATTACTTTAGATTCCACCAGAAATATTCAACCTAACTCATGGAATTGGGTCTTCTATTTTAACTATCATATATAAAACTAAGACGTAATTTATTTTATAATTAACTCTAATTCATATTTTTAGACTTTATTTTAACACTATTATTTATCTTGAAAAATCGGCCCCAAAATATCTTATACTATTTAAAAATCGTTCTTGAATATTGGTTACTGATTATTGATAAGACGGGAAAAAGTAATAAAACTAAAGAAAGTTTGATTATGCGTGATTTTTGTTCTACGGCTCAAATATTCTTTCCACAGACATATTTGCCTACACTAGAATTGTAAGGCATGTGAGCTGCTCGCAAAATGGCTTTTCGAATTGAATAATGATTTGTACAAAGTAGATATGGTTTACTTAAAAAATAACGTATTGTTTTGATTAACTTACAATATGAAATTAATTTTCGGTGACTTATCAAATGAAGAGATAATATTTGTCTTTATATGAAGGAACCAATAAGAAATAAGATATCTTTTTAGTATATCATATCTGTAACGAAAATATATATATATATATATTATATACCTATTTATTTAGAGAACTATCAGGAAAAGAAATAAAACTAGTATATCATGATTGGAGAGTAAATATTCTCGCTGTTCATTGATGGGGAAAGTCATATTTATACAAAGTGCAGAAAAGAAAAATACAAGAAAAAGGGAAAAGAAAAATAACAAAGCTAAAAGGATGAGGATGAATCTGGTCCATTAGATTTATCTAAGGGTGATCCGTAAGAAGGAGGAAGGAGAGTGGCACCACATGGCAGTAACAAATTCTACCCAAATTCGATTATGTCCTCATTCCTCTCATTCATGTGCTGCATGTTTCTAGATGATTGCTTAGCCTCTATTACCCACCCACCCCCTCCCCCCCCCACACACACACAAGCTAGAGCATGGTATATATTGAGCATGCCTAGCTTGGGAAGAATGGAACGAAGAGAGACAGAAGTGAGGCTTTTGGTAAAAAACATATGCCAACTGTAATGAGGAAGATATGGATAGTAGCTTCATAAGCCCATCATTAAGACGTTCGCGAACGACATGGCAATCGATGTCCAGGTGTTTGGTGCGCTCATGAAAAACCGGGTTGGTAGCAATGTGAATTGCGCTGCTATTGTCACAATATAGAACGACCAGTTTATGCTCAATCTGCATATCACGAAGAATGAAAGTAAGCCATTGCAGTTCACAGGTGGCAGCTCCCAAAGCTCGATACTCCGCTTCCGAGGACGAACGAGAAACAATAGTTTGTTTCTTGCTGCGCCAACAAACAAGAGAGGACCCAAGAAAAAAACAGAGCCTAGTAAAGAATGGCGACTCTCGGGACAACCTGCCCAATCGGCATCAGAGAAGCCGAGGAGTTGCAACTCAGAGCTTCGGGGAAAGAAGAGGCCTTGACCAGGAGCTCCCTTCAGGTATCGGACAACACGATGAGCAGCCTTGAGATGACAGTCGGAGGGCCTAGCCATGAATTGACTGAGCTGTTGGGTGGCGAAGGTAATGTCAGGACGGGTCGAAGTGAGGAATAAGAGGCGACCTGATATAGCAATACTTGTATTGATTATTTCCCTCTTGTATGCATGTAATTTGACCACTTTTGAGATGAATGAACTACTTTTGCATCATATTAGGCATTTGGTACTTGATTGGAACTTTGTGCATTTTCTCAGCATTTTGTGCTTTGTGACACTATTCTGTAATTTGCCTATAACTTGAGTTTTAGAAATTGGAATTTTGTGTTCTTTGTCTTGTTGGAAAGCTTAGACACAGGTCTAAAAAGTTGATGAAGAACTCGAAAGCTGATTCAGACCATAAGGATTCCAAATTGGAGCTTCAAGTTGAGTCAATCTTGCTGCAGAATTCGGGACAGCAATCCTGGACAGCAAGTGTTGCAGACGCCATAGCTGGAGCTACAGATGTTGAAATAACTCCATTTCAGTTGAATTGGAAAGCTAAGGCACAAGGCTTCATTTCACCTTCAGAGCTCGAAAGAAATTGAAGTCTCTAAGAAGCTCAAAAGTTGACTCAAAGTTGCTGCAGCGAATGTGACAGCAACCTGGAGCAGCACTCCGTATTTTGCCTATATCTGGAGCTATACTTACTGGAATTGGATGATCTTTGTGGCTATGGAAAGCTGAGACATAGAGCTACAACTTTACTTCAAGGCTTGAGGGCAGAATCATCCATTAGAGGCTTCAGAAATTGGCTTCAATATTTCGGGCAGAAGCTTAGCTTTGCTGAGTTGCCTTAAGTGTCATAATTTTGTGCATTGTCCATTGTACCCTTGCCTTATGTGTTGTAATTGTTTAGTTTATGGGCTTTTTAGACATTTCCACCTTCTTTTATGTCTATTTAAGTCCTACATAAGACTTGGAGGGAACACTTTACATTCATTTTTTACAATTCAAGTTTTAGAATTACATTTTCTCTCTTTTTTTTTCTCTCATTTCGTTTTTCTCTCTTCTCCCTTTTCTTCTTGCTGATTTCTCCATGATCATGGAGAACTAAGCTCATAGCTAGCTTGAGGGTGGAGGATTGTAAAAGATAGGCCAATCCCATTACTGCTTCCTGGATGGGTTTTCAGGTTACTTCCAGATACATATCGCTCCGGAGGATCAGGAGAAGACCACATTCACCTGCCCATTTGGCACATTTGCGTACCGTCGGATGCCCTTCGGTTTATGCAATGCCCCAGGTACATTTCAGAGATGCATGGTGAGTATATTTTCTGATTTCTTAGAGGATTGTATGGAGGTATTCATGGACGACCTCACTGTTTACGGTTCTTCTTTTGATGCATGCTTGGATAGCCTTACTAGAGTGCTGCATAGATGTGTCGAGTCACACCTTGTACTGAATTTTGAAAATTGTCATTTTATGGTTAGGCAAGGTGTGGTTCTTGGACACATTATCTCTAGTGATGGTATTGCTGTTGATAGAGCTAAGATTGATGTTATTGC
Source organism: Aeschynomene evenia (assembly GCA_013621005.1). Lineage (NCBI taxonomy): Eukaryota > Viridiplantae > Streptophyta > Magnoliopsida > Fabales > Fabaceae > Aeschynomene > Aeschynomene evenia. Next base: position 129,700 of record RYYW01000138.1, on the reverse strand, counting down.
CTCTCTGCCTTACCCCGCCTCCGTGCGGGAAGTCCGTTCTTTCCTTGGACATGCAGGTTTTTATAGGCGTTTCATCCAGGACTTCACCAGCATTGCCCTCCCGCTGTCCAGATTGTTGCAGAAGGATGCAGAGTTCCGTTTTGATGATGACTGCAAGAAGGCATTCGATCAGCTCAAAGGGCGGTTGACCTCCGCACCTGTTTTGATTCCACCTGATTGGAGGTCCCCCTTTGAGTTGATGTGTGATGCCTCCAACTATGCAGTTGGTGCTGTACTTGCTTAGAGGATCGGGAAGGCTTCCCATGTGATAGCCTATGCTTCCCGCACCCTTGACTCCGCCCAAGCCAATTACACCACTACGGAGAAGGAGCTGTTGGCCATTGTATTTGCCTTGGACAAGTTCCGCGCTTACTTATTGGGTACTAAAGTGACTGTATTCTCTGATCATGCAGCGCTTAAGTACCTACTAAGAAAGCCGGATGCTAAGCCAAGGCTCATTAGATGGATGCTACTATTGCAGGAGTTTGATCTGGAGATCCGGGATAGAAGTGGAGTTGAGAATCTTGTAGCAGATCACCTCAGTCGCATTTCTCAGGCACCAGAGCCTCATCCCATCCATGATTCATTTCCTGATGAGCAGCTCTTACAGGTTGATGTGGGTAAGGACCCTTGGTATGCTGATTTAGTTAACTATCTGGTTGCTTCGCAGTTGCCTGCTCACTTATCTAGGCACCAGATATCTAAGCTAAAGAGCGATGCCAAGTTTTATCGTTGGGATGATCCTTATCTTTGGCGGATGTGTAGTGATCAGGTTATCAGGCGGTGTGTGCATGAGCATGAGGTTCCCTCTGTTCTGCGCTTTTGTCACACACTTGCGTGCAACGGCCACTATGGCCCGCAACGCACTGCCAGGAGAGTTTTGGACTCTGGGCTGTATTGGCCCACTTTATTTCGCGATTCTTACACCTTTTGTAAGAGTTGTGAGCGCTGCCAGAAAACGGGAAACATTTCCCGTAGGCATGAGATGCCCCAGCAGCCCATACTATTCTGTGAGATTTTTGATGTATGGGGCATCGACTTTATGGGGCCATTCCCCATTTCTTTTGGTTTCTCTTATATACTTGTGGCTGTTGATTATGTCTCTCGATGGGTGGAGGCCAAGGCCACCCGAACTGATGATTCTCATGTTGTTGTGGATTTTGTCAGATCTTAGATTTTTTGCAGGTTCGGGTTGCCGCGTGCCATTATCAGTGATCAGGGGAGCCATTTCTGTAATAGGAATATGGCGGCTCTCTTGAAGAAGTATGGGGTGACGCACAAGGTTTCTACTCCCTATCATCCGCAAACAAATGGCCAAGCGGAAGTGTTAAATAGGGAGTTGAAACACATCTTGGAGAAGACGGTGCAACCCAACAGGAAAGATTGGAGCAAGAGACTTGATGATGCTCTGTGGGCATACCGCACCGCCTACAAGACACCTTTGGGGATGTCCCCCTATAGGGTTGTCTTTGGTAAGGCGTGCCACCTTCCTGTGGAGATTGAGCATCGAGCATATTGGGCGGTGAAGAGTTGCAACCCTGATTTGTCCCAAGCCGGCCCACATAGGAAGTTCCAACTTCAAGAGTTGGAAGAGATACGCTTGGAGGCATATGAGAACTCCCGCACTTACAAGGAAAAGACCAAACTCATCCATGACAAGATGTTAGTGCGGAAGGAGTTCTCCATTGGGCAAAAAGTTCTACTCTACAACTCTCGCCTCAAACTCTTCACTGGTAAGCTTCGCTCCCGTTGGCAAGGTCCTTTTATTGTGCAACATGTGTTTCCCTTTGGTGCTATACAGGTTTTGGATCCCGGAACGGGAAAGATGTTCACAGTAAATGGTCACCGCTTGAAGCCATTTCATGAGGAGATCCCCCAAGAGGACATTGAGGAGACCCACCTCCTTCCAGCCACTTATACTTGATAGTGAAGTTTCTCCCCCTTTTTTCTTCTTTTCTAGTTTCTAATTGCATTATTTGAGTAGGTTGTTTGTTGTTGCATTGTAGATTTCATACTAGTCATTAGTTAGGTTGTTTGCTTAGATAGGTTGTTACTTGCCTTTCTTGATTGATTTGGAAGTGCTGTACTTGAGGCTTGCATCATTTTCTTAGGTGGTTAGAGTTCCGACATGATTGCATTTCACTTTGTTCTTCTTGATACTTGCTTGGTGATTGATCTTATTGTGTATAGATGATTTGTCTTTGGACACTTACCTTGTGAGTTTTGGGTCTTTCATTGGGTGGCCACATTACATGCCATTCCATTCTTGTGGTGTGCTTCTCTTGTGGACTTTGTCATTCTTGGGTTTGCCTTGACTCTTCATTGAGATTACATTTTTATATGCATTCTTGAGTGTGATGGAGACACTTTTCTTCTTGAGTCCACGGCCATATTGCCTACCCTATACATTGCCCTTGCAAGCCCCTTTGAGCCATATATCCTATTCTTTCATCTTAGCTCATTATAAGCCAAAAAAGTGAAAAACTAATTTACACCCTACCTTTGGAAAGTGGAGTAGCATTGGTTTTATCATATTGCATGCTTGAGTCTAAGTGTGGGGGTTTGCCATGGAAGGCAAACTTCTAAGTGTGGGGGAAGGACACCTTGGTTGTTGATGGTACTATGTGTCTTTGTTGCATTGTATATGTGGTCTTATGTGTGGATTGTTGTATGTGAAAAGAAAAAAAAAGGGAAATAAAGAAATAAAAGCACACAAAAGCAAAAGCAAAGTCTAAAAAAAAAAAAAGAAGAGAAATTAAAGGTCAAAGACCTAATGTTTTAAGTGTGAAAAATGTTAAAAAAAAAAAAAAGTGAGCAAAGCTCTTGTGCTTTTGTGTGCTTGGTTGCAAAAAGTGAAAGCTATGCATTGTGTTTGGGTGGAATTCCCCCTTGTGTTTAATTGTGACTCATGCTAACCAATGCTAGTCTTTTTTCCTTAGGTCTTTAGCTCACTTTCCCATACATTCCATACCCTCATCTTGGCCTCATTACAACCAAAACAAAGACCTCTTGATTCTTGGATGCATTGAATACTAGTAGTGGAGATTTAGAGGTTTGGCAAACCTATGTTGAATGCTTGGTCCAACAAGAGAGTTGAGAGGAAGACAAGTCCACCATAATAGTGAGTTGAGAGCACACACACCCTTTGAGGTCCATACATTTCATCTATGCACTTTAAGGGATTTTGCTTTGCTTGTGTATTGTACCTCCTTGATATTGGAATGCTTGGTTGTTGGAAACTCTTACCACTTTAAATTGCTTTCTTGGTCTTGAGTCAAAACACTTTTGGATCATTCATTGGAATTCAAGTAGCACATCTTGATTTCCCTCTTTCTCATTAGGTGGTTAACTTTTGATTCTTAGTCTTGCATGGGGACATGCAAGGGCTAAGTGTGGGGGAATTTGATATAGCAATATTTGTATTGATTATTTCCCTCTTGTATGCATGTAATTTGACCACTTTTGAGATGAATGAACTACTTTTGCATCATATTAGGCATTTGGTACTTGATTGGAACTTTGTGCATTTTCTCAGCATTTTGTGCTTTGTGACACTATTCTGTAATTTGCCTATAACTTGAGTTCTAGAAATTGGAATTTTGTGTTCTTTGTCTTTTTGGAAAGCTTAGACACAGGTCTACAAAGTTGATGAAGAACTCAAAAGCTGATTCAGACCATAAGGATTCCAAATTGGAGCTTCAGGTTGAGCTAGAGATGTTGAAATCACTCCATTTCAGTTGCATTGGAAAGCTAAGGCACAAGGCTTCATTTCACTGTAAGAGCTCGAAAGCAATTGAAGTGTCTAAGGAGCTCAAAAGTTGACTCAAAGTTGCTACAGCGAATGTGACAGCAACCTGGAGCAGCACTCAGTATTTTGCCTATATCTGGAGCTATACTTACTGGAATTGGATGATCTTTGTGGCTATGGAAAGCTGAGACATAGAGCTAAAACTTTACTTCAGGGCTTGGGGGCAGAATCATCCATTAGAGGCTTCAGAAATTGTCTTCAATATTTCGGGCAGAAGCTTAGCTTTGCTGAGTTGCCTTAAGTGTCATAATTTTGTGCATTGTCCATTGTACCCTTGCCTTATGTGTTGTAATTGTTTAGTTTATGGGCTTTTTAGACATTTCCACCTTCTTTTATGTCTATTTAAGTCCTACATCAGACTTGGAGGGAACACTTTACATTCATTTTTTACAATTCAAGTTTTAGAATTACATTTTCTTGGCATCTATACACAGCTGGATCAGAGAGAGGAGTGCCTCCTTCTTGGACAAGACGAGTGCTGCAATCAAGAGGGGTGACAACAGGCTTGGACCCGAGAAAGCCAATCTCCTGAAGTAAATCCAAACAATACCTTCGCTGGCAAAGACTAATTCCAGAGCGAAAATGAGCAATTTCCAGCCCCAAACAATACTTCAATTGCCCCAAGTGTTTAATCTTGAAATTGGAGTGAAGGGTGTGTTTAATCTCATCAAATTCTGCTAGAGAGTTACCAGCCAAGATAACATCGTCGACATAAACAAGAAGGATAAGAACAGAATATGCAGATCGTCGAACGAATAAAGAGTGATCACTAGAGGACTGAGAGAAGCCACAATCGAGTAATAAGAGAGACAATTTTTTCAAACCATTGCGCTTGCCTGTTTTAGACATATAAAGACTTGAGCAATTTACACACCTGATTTGGGCGATCAGGGGTAACACCGAGGGGGACAGTCATATAAACGTCTTCATGCAAATCTCCATGTAAAAAAGCATTGTTGACGTCAAGTTGATGTAAGTGCCAATTCTGAGCGGAAGCAACAACAAGAAGAAGTCGAATGGTGGTCATCTTGGCGACGAGAGAGAATGTATCGAAGAAGTCAATCCCTCAGTTTGGGTGTAGCCTTTGGCGACAAGGCGAGCTTTGTGGCGTTCAACAGAACCATCTGCCTTCCTCTTAATTTTGAACACCCATTTATTTCCAATGGGGGAGACATTGTTGGGACAATCAACGAAAACCCAAGTTCTGTTCTCCTCAAGAGCCTTAACCTCAGTCTCCATAGCCTTACGCCAACATTCCATTTTAGCGGCATCAACATAGGTGGTGGGTTCGGTCTCTGAAAGGAGAACAAGGGAGAAAGAGTGCTGGGCAGGGGAGAGAGATACATGAGAGATATAGTGGTGAAGTGGGTGCTTAGTTGTGTGCAAGGGAGAAGAACTCTTACCTGCGGATGAGGGGTTTGGTGCGGAGAATGAGTTGGAGCACACGTAATCCGAGAGATACACAGGGTGACGTCAATGGCGGTGCGGATGCAGGTAGGGGGAAGGAGGAGGTTGGGTTTGTGGTGTGAGGGTATTGGTGAGGTTAGGGGATGTGTGAGTGAAAGGTGAGAGGAGAGGTAGGTTGGAGCAGTGGGTTGGGTCTGGTGGGGAAGAGGGTAGTTGAGAGATGATTGATGAATCATTGTAAGGAAAAATTAATTCTGAAAACTCAATGTTACGAGTAATAGTAATTTCTCTAGTGAAAAGATTGTAAAATATAAAACCCTTCATGCCCTGTTTATAACCAACAAAAATTCCTTTATTTGCTCTTTTGTCAAATTTCTTTCTATCATTAACAAGAGTGGAAGCATAACAAAGACATCCAAAAGGTTTAAGCTCAGCATAAGATGGAGGCGTGTGGTGTAATTTCTCAAAAGGAGAACAATTATTTAAAATCGGGGTTAGAACCCTGTTGATTAAATAAACATGTAATATGGCGTAGGACCAAAAAATCTTGGGTAATTTGGATTGAAGAAGGAGTGCCCGAGCCACATTCAAAATATGTTGATGTTTTCTCTCAACGCGCCCATTTTGTTGGGGTGTTTCACGGAAACTACGTTGATGAAGAATTCCATTAAGGGAGAAAAAATCAGTGAGATTAAATCCGGGACCATTATCACTGCGAATAGTTTTAATAAGAGAATTAAAATGCACTTTCACAAAAGAAACAAAATCCATAATTTTATAGGGAACTTCTTTCTTTGATTTTAACAAGTAAATCCAAGTGTAACGACTAAAATTGTCCAATATTGTAAGAAAATAGCGGTGACCCTGGATAGAAGAGACACCAAAAGGGCCCCAAATATCCATGTGAATTATTTCAAAGGGAGCGGAAGCATTGTTGGTGCTTAATTTATATGAAAGGCGTTTTTGTTTGGCAAAATGGCTCACAAGCATGAGAAGAGGGCAGATTAATATTTAAACTAGGGAATTTGTTCTGTAAAATCATTAATCTCTTTAGTGACAAATGACCCAAACGAAAATGCCATAACTCACTAGGGGAAATGTGGGAAGTGTGTGTGACATTGTTATTACAATGAGCTATTGGTGTGTGTTTCTCCTCAGATTTAATGTGATACAACGCATTCTCCAAGTTACCCGAACCAATCATCTTTAGGGAGTTCAAGTCTTGTATGAAACCGTGATTAGAAAAAAATGCAACATAGCATGGAATGTCATTGGTAAGAGCAGGAATAGACAACAAATTATAAGAGAAATTGGGAACAAAGAGTACATCAATGAGCGTGAGAGTGGGTGAAAGTGAAACAGTGCCTCGAAAACATGCAATTAGAATTGAACCATCTGGGATTCTTACTTGTGTGGACTTATTTTTAAAATAAGAAGTGAATTGGGCCAGAGACACACAGACATGATCTGTGGCTCCCAAGTCCAAAATCCATGGTCTCACTAACGGGGCCAGCAGTGTGGAAGGACAAGGCATAAACAATTTTGTTACCTGTGTCAGGGTTATGTATTTTGGAGAGGGTAACCTGCCCAGAGGTGGTGCTGATATGAGCCGCGACTGCCAGAGAGGATTTCTCCTCCATGGAATTTTGTTGGATTAAGGAGAGGAGACGGAGGTACTGTTCTTGTGTGAAGCCTGAACTTACGTTTTGCACAGGGAGAGTGTTATCATCAAACTTTCCATCACTCTCTTCACTCACGACATTGTGAGCGGTGGGGCCTGAATTTTTCTTGAATGAGGAGTACCCTGGTGGGAAACCGTGGAGGAAGAAGCACATTTCAACAGTGTGTTCTGTTCGCTTATAGTGAGTACAGACACGAGAAGATCCACGCCCACCATTGGAGGAGCGGCCACGACCTCGACCACGTCCGGCGAATTGACGATTTTTGGTGAGATTGATCAATACATCGTCTAAAGCAGAGTTGTGAAATTGATTTTTATGTTCATGTTGTTGCATGGGAGAGATGACTTTAGACAGTGGAGGAATTGGGTCCATCATCAAGATCGGAGAGTGGACACCCTCATATTCATCATTCAGCCCCATAAGAAATCGGATGATGCAATCCTGTTGCTTAAACAAAACAGCATTTCTCTCAACAATACAAGAACATTTAACTGGACAAGTGCAAGATAAAACAGGTCTATGGTGCTCAAGCTCTTCCCAAAGTGTGGTGAGTTCTGTGTAATAATCACTTACAGAGAGAGATCCTTGCTGGAGCGCGTATAGCTGATGCTGTAATTTTCCAATATGTATTAAATCAGCCTGAGAAAAACGTTCTTTGAGGTTGGTCCATACATCTGCAACATCATCAATGGCATCTATACTTTTGGCAATGGAAGGAGAAACGGTGCTGGTGATCCACGAATGCAACAAGGTATTACACTTCTCCCAAGCTGAAAACAGAGGGTGAAAGGGGTCCGGTTGAGATATGGCTCTAGTAAGGAAATCGTACTTGTTTTTGGTCATCATCACTCGTTAAATTGCACGAGCCCAAGTGTGGTAGTTTGGTCCAATGAGAATGGCTTTGATGGTGAGTAAAGTTGGATTTTCTCCAAAATGTATGTAGTATGGGCTAGAAGGATTAAAAGCTGGGTCATTGTTGTTGTTTTGGTTATTTTGATTGTTTGAAGAAGAAGAAGTATTTCCCTAGCCGCCCGTAAAGGCTTTAGACCATCGCGGAAGAGTTCAATTAGAGTAAGTAAGACCCGACATAATGGGAGCTTCAGATTGGCCATGGTGTTTTTCCAGAACCTATTGCTCTTGATACCATATCAGGAAAAGAAATAAAAGCAGTATATCATGATTGGAGAGTAAATATTCTCGTTGTTCTTTGATGGGGAAAGTCTTATTTATACAAAGTGCAGAAAAGAAAAATACAAGAAAAAGGGAAAAGAAAAATAACAAAGCTAAAAGGATGAGGATGAATCTGGTCCATTAGATTTATCTAAGGGTGATCCGTAAGAAGGGGGAAGGAGAGTGGCACCACATGGCAGTAACAAATTCTACCCAAATTCGGTTATGTCCTCATTCCTCTTATTCATGTGCTGCATGTTTCTAGATGATTGCTTAGCCTCTATTAAGAACATCACAGTATATCTCTTTTTCTTCCTCATCTAGCCCATTCACCACTTCGTCTCCCCCCACAGCCCCATAGTCCCCCTTCTCTGCCAACCTTCTCATCCTCCTTCCATCCCACTTCCTCACTGTCATCACCATCTCTAGATCCGGCCACCGTCATCATTAATATGTGGTTGTCCTTCAACAAATCATTATTTTCTTGCAAATAAACACAAACCAACCACAAGCTTGATTGTTTTGACAAAAAGAGCCAAAAATAGAGAGAGTATGAAGAATAAAAACTTAGCAGCAATGAGAGCGAAATTTTCCGGCATTGGAACTGGTGTAGGCGCCGCCTTTGCGCCAATCTCTGAGGCGTTTGGTGTTGTCGAAGTCACTGGACATGCTGATGGTTGTTGTCGTGACACCCATAAATTTAATTATTTATAAAACAAAGTTCCCCTAATATAGTTTAGTGGAAACCAGGGTCGTCTCTCACAAGGAATGACTAAGAAAGCAATACACAAGACTAGTTGTATGACGGTTGTCACAATTGGGGGGTTTTTGTATGCAAGGGAAATAAATTGGAATTAAATTGGAATAATAAAAGCAGTGGTTTATGGGGGTAGAACATTCATTGAGATGTTGATCATTGGCTACAAAAGAATGCATGAGTTGATTAATTACGCCGGAGTTAGATCTAACTCCTTTGTTGTGATTCTAATGATTAATTGTCTAGAATGAGATTAATTAGTGAGATCTCACCTTTAGTTCCACTTTCAACAATTGTTAAAGCCAATCACATTAATCTAATTAAAGAGACTAATCAGCCAATTAATTAATCATTATCAAATCCTGATATGCCATGCATTAATTAATCAACTAACACATAAACATATGCCAATGAATTAGCCTAACTCAATCGAGTAAGCCAAGACAAAGGATTAAACACACAATTTAAGATCTCAAATTATATGCCAAGGTTTGATAATGAAAACTTATGCAAGATTAAGAACAAATCCTCAAATTACCCCAATGATTTTCACACCCTCATAAACCACCAAGAAACTTAGTTACTCATGGAGGGAATTAAAATGACAGAAAATAAATTGGAATAAAGAGAGTAATTAACTTGAACAATAAAGAAAAGAAATTAAATGCAATTAAGGGAAGGAATTGAAGAACGAATAACTGAATTAATGATAAAAGAGTAACTTACAAAACCCAAAGGGCTAGACGAATAACGTTAAGAATACAAATGAAGGAGCTAGAGCTAAACTAGGAAAACGGAAATCCTAATGGAGAGAAAAATAACTCTAACTAGGAAAAGAAAAGATGTAAAAGTGGTGGTGTTGAGAGGTGTTGTTTTCTGATGCATTAGCCTCCTTTAAATAAGATGAGCAGCCTCCAAACCCTAATCAATTTGGGCCCCCAACTCGTGCAGATAGGGTTTCTGCTGTGACAGAGTTGCGGCGCGGCGCTGGGGCGCGTATAGCTCGCTAGAGCGCCAGCGCTGTGCACGTGATTAGTTTAAGTGAGCCTCGCGCGCTGGAGCGCGCTATGGGCGCTGGAGCGCTCGATGCTGGTTCTGAAATCCACTGCTCCGCTTCTTGCTCAGTTCCTGATGTTTACAGCTCCAATAATTCCTGTGACCTGTACTAAAAATACAAAATATCCAAGATCAAGTGCAAAGGTCATCCTTGAATTGTAAAAACATCATAAAACTTGTTATTTTAGCCTTTATTTCTATTAAGCCCAATTGAATTCCAAATTGTATTAAGTATAATAAAAGGCTAAATTAGAGCAAAGAATTGCATACAATCATCCAAATTAAGGGTATAAAATATTGGCAAAAACCACGTTATCAAATATCCCCACACTTGAACAACTGCATGTCCTCATGCAAAAGCAATGATTTCAAGCATCTCTCAAAGGAAAGCATTGGCTAACACATCTAACACCTAAGTCCTAAAAGAAAAAATAAAATCTACAGATGATGGAAAGTTATTCAAAATAGCACACCTTGGTCAGAATTATGCAACACCCACAAACATATTATCAGTTGGCATTAAGAAAAATTTATGAGTTAGGAGAATCAGTTCATGTTATGCAAAGTTGGTTGATTGGCCCTCACTAGTGTGTTTCTCTCTCAATCACGCAGTGTTTTGGCTAAGCACTCCATTGAATAATTCACACAAGTATTCACATTCCATAAATTTGCTATACTCCTAACATTGCAATTTTACAAACATGGTGCATCAAGAGGTCTTTTCAGGGTTGTAACGGGGCTTGGGACAGGTGTGGCATATATGGGAGGTGGACTTAATTCCAAAAACTAAGACTTCATGGTTTGATCGATCCTAGATGACTTCTATCACTACAGAAAAGATGGAGAGAGAAGAGATGGAGAGAATAGAAATACCCAAGATCAATATTCCATAAATTCTTAAATTTAACATTCCCAAGGTTCCCAAATAATTTCACATTAATTCCCAGGAACCCAACAACCTTTATTTGCTGAATTCACATTTTTTTCTTGATTTTTTTTTTGTATTTTTCGAATTTTTTTCTTTTCTTGATTTTTTTTTTGACTACCTCATCTCAATTCTTTTGGTAGTTGAAATGAGGTGGAAAAGAAAATAACAAAGGACCACTTATGTACAAAAGCTACCCTTACAGTTATATCCCAATATTTTGCAATTTATACCCGTACTCAATTTAACCCAATTTCCCCACACTTAAGACCTTTGCCCAACAATCAAACCATGTCCTCCTAGTTTCTCAGAAGGGATTTTTCATTGTTTTTCTGTCTTTGGCTTGTAATGAGCTTAGTAACAAAAAAGGGATAAAGACTCAAATTGGCTACAAACAATGGGAATTGTGTATGGGTTGGCTATTTGGCTAAGTGGCTTTTAAATGTGAAAACAAAATTATGCCTCAATCACATGCAACATGTATAAAATGCAAAACAAGAATCAAGCAAATTCTGGAATAACAAATACAAGTGTGTGTGTGCTCACAGAAAGAAAGTGATCAGTTGATATATGTAATCACATTAAGGCTCAAATCTCACAGGTAATCCAACCAACCAAACAGAGATAACACCAACAATTCAAACTCATATTAGATTATCATGCCGACATTTCTGAGTTAAAATTAAATGGCAAAGCAATTCAGACCAAAAGGTGCTATAAAGAAAACTACCCAATCATCTACCTAAAAACAAAACAAAATAAAAGAAAAAGAAAAAGAGTTAGACATGCCATTATTTACAAAAGCCAATTTTATCTACACCCTCCCCACACTTGAATGAGACACTGTCCCCAGTGTCAACAAATTAAAGAACAGAGAAAAGGGTATAGAAAGGACCTACGGAGGACTCAATCATCTTCTGAACCGTCATCATCCTCATCACCGTCCTCCTCCTCAGCCTCATCATCCTCATCATCATCGTCGTCCTCGTCCTCATCGACATCAATAGGAGCCTGGGAATGTCCCGGAGCTCCATAACCGGCGAAAAAGCGCTGGTCGATGTAGGATCGGAAACCGCTCTGCATCTCAGCAATCCTTTGGTCATAGTGAGTCTGCATGGCCAAGTATCGCTGATCATGATAGCTCTCAGCAGCAACAAACTTCTGATCGAAGTACTCTCTCATGTTGACCTCCATCTAGGTCAACTGTGCAGTAATGGAATCTAGGGGATTCCCTGCTCGCTGGGTCTTGTTCTGAGCTGCTGCATCCTTAGTAGCAAGCCCGACGGCGGTGATGGTGGAATGTGGCCCTTGCCACTCGTCGTCAGCGTACTCTGGCACACCACACTGGATAGCCAAAGAGGTGATCAGAGAAGGGAAGGGGAGGCACCTGTAGGCCTCAATGTGGTGAGCCTGATGCATGGTGCGCTGCAGACGAGTGGGCAAATCCACCTAGTGGCCTGACAGAGCACCAGAGCGTCGTTATTTCTCCGGTACTCTGGAGCAATTTAGAAAAGGGGTTTTGAAAAAGGGTTTTTTGCTGAATTAATCTCAATACAAGCTTGGTAGCAAGTAGTAAGACTGACTCAGGTCGTCTCTCAAGGAATCTGTGTGGCAATCGTTGATTCAAACATAGCAATAAAAGGGGGGTTTTGGTTTGGTTTGCACAGAAATTAAATTGGAAGCAAGTAAGGGAAATTGAAATAAATAAATTAAACGCAATTGTGAAATAAGTAAATTGACATAAATTAAAAGAAGCAAAGATGTAAAGAAGAACGAAAATAAAAGCTTGAATTGAAATAGACGAGAATGAAATTGGTAAAAATAAATAATAATGTAATTTAATAAGAACGAAGGGGAGTTTCAAAGAGAGCTCCCCAAAAATAAGGGTTGAATGGAAACTGCAATAATGAAAAATAAACAAAGTAGAAATTACGATAACGAGAAATAAATAAAATACCGGAACAATAAAATAACACTAAGAGAGATGAAAAGGTGTCACCAGAACAAGCCGTAAAAATAACTGAGAGCAAGAGAATTAATCCCAAATAATAATGCGAAACGATAAATGAAACGATGTATAAAAGTAATGGAAAACGATGAATAAAAGATGATAAATAAAAGTTTGGAACCTATCCTAATAAAAAGAACAAAACGGCGCTGCAGTATGCTTAACGTGAAAAGCCAAAACTCAAATCCTGATTCTAATCCCTAATTATGGCCTAATATCTAATGTCTCTTCCTGTGCGTGAGTGGCCCATATATATATATATATATATATATAGCTGCCTAATTAATTATTCTTTCCCCGCGCCTGATTAAAGCAAGCGCGCATGTGCAAATTAGTTCATGAAGGAACCGCCTAAGCGGATCTCACCACCGCTTGGACGGTCAATCGGCGTGTTGTGTTTCACATGTTTCCGTTTAACTCGTGCACTACCGCCTGGGCGGTCGTATGACTGTCTGGGCGGTTCCCCTGTTATTGAAGTTACCGAAACTGTATTTTTCTTGGTTTCCAATGCAACTTCAATGCATTATTTCATTACCTGTTCCTGAAAAGCCACAACAATGAACAAACACATCAAACGCACCAGTGACTTCAATTAGAGTAATTAATACACAAAATAATACTACTATTCGAACCGGCAATATAAATCAAATATATCATAAGAAACCAAGTTAAGCATAATTGAGAGCATACAATAATTCAAGTTATGGGAGAAAAATAGCACAAAAATGTGGTTTATCATGGCCCTCCATAATGCAGTAGAGATGGAGGGCTTGCTCTGCGGTGAGGTCGGAGATGTGGGAGACTGGGTAGATGTGGCTGAAGTAGATGCGGGACCACGCTCTTCCTTCCAAGTTGAGCGTGTAGTTCTTCAGGGTGCAGGGGAGCATATTGGCTCCCAGCGTCCAGCTACATCCCGGAAGGCAGAGGCGGTTCTTGATCGCATCCAAACTCGTATTAGCCATGGTCTGGATGGCATCTGGCTCCCCGAGTGCATAGTCGGGCTCCGGGGCAACCTGAATATGCGCGGCTATGCTCGCCGCGTCCACCGGAATGAACTTGCCCCGGAGGAACACCTCAGTGGCGGCGCGGTCGTGGAAGTTGGCATAGAACTACCGCACCCACGTGATGTTCGCCCTGACGGGGGCACTGAGAAGGTAGTGGGCCCAAACCCTGCCGCTCAATCTCTGCCACGACCATATCGAGCCGTCCTTGGCCCTCATCGTGGAACTGATACCCCAACTCAAAGAGGGGTTTCCTCTTATGAATCGTGGCGTGGAAAGCCATCTCGGCAGTAACGTCGAGGAACCGTGCGGGGTCGTGAGGCTGATCATAGGAGTGATCATCCTCCTCGGTGATGCGTACTCTCTTCCCCTTACCGCCTCGGGTTCGTGGTGCCATGCCTGAAAAGATAAGGATCAAGACAATTAAGTTCCAGTATACAATCCAAATTTTGGCTAATGTCAATTCTAGTCATGCTATAAATCAATGCAAATGCAAAACAAAATATAATACAACAGTTAAACATGCCTAATCCAGCAACCAATTAATCACAGATTCGGCCAAATTCTGCAGCAGGTCGGCGCTGGAGCACGGAGGGCGCGCTGGAGCACACGACCTGCAATGGCACGAAAGCACCTCGCGCTCGAGCGCGTCATACGCGCGCCGGAGTGTATGAGGGTTTCGGCGACAGTACAGAGCAGCGCAGAACAGCAAAAACACGACTCCAACTCGAATTTTTGCACCATCCAAACCGATTAAATCATTTATCATGCAAAACTAACCGATTAAACCCACATCTAACAACCAAAAATTGCATTTATCATCTCAAATCAAATTAAAACCGATTCTCTATCAAGAACAACGAAAAGATTGAGTTCTAGACCAATGTACCTTGATAGGATGCAATGTTATGACAAGATGAGCAATTGTATGGAGGATTTTTAAGAGAAAAAGTGAGAAGAATGGTGGAAGAGGGAGAGGGATTCTCGGCTGCGCTAGAGCTGCGATGGAGAGAAAGAGACCGAATGGTCTGCGATTTGGGAATTTAGGGTTTTTGAAGAAACCCACGCGCGCTAGAGCGCGCTGAGCGCGCTGGAGCGCGAAGCCCAAACGCAGCGTTTCATTAAAACGAGACGCGCGTGCTGGGGCGCGTATTGGGCGCTCGGGCGCGGCCTCCTGATGCAGAATCAGTGTTTTACTGCTATAATTCCTAAAATGCATGAAACTATCCTAATTAATTTAAATGCACGCAAAATTTTAAAGATGCAAATAAAAATAAAATACGGAATTTGAAATACTGAAATTGAAATACGGAAATTAAAATACGGAAATTAAAAATACTGAAAAATAAAGAAAACCGGTGGGTTGTCTCCCACGAAGCACTTTGCTTTAACGTCCCTAAGTTGGACGGTCGACCGTTTTGAGGCTACTTTGGTCCAGAACTGTCAGCACCAGCTGCTCCGGTCATGATGTGGATGGCACTCACATTCCCCTTGGGATTGGGAACTGTTTGAGATGGGATCTGTGAGGTGCCAGCTTGTTCACAGGCTTGTGTGGCCGGATTTCCCCTCATTTGATTGACCTCATTCTGCAAGTTCAGCATCATCCTTTGTTGCTCCATGAGTAGCTTCATCACATCACCGATGGTTGGCTCGTTAGGATTCGGAGGTGCAGGCAGAGCCAATTGTTGCGGTGGTGGAGGCAAGGCCATTGGAGCCTGATATGGAGCCTGAGGTTGCCTTTGATGAGGAGGTTGGTACCGAACCTGCTGAGGTTGCTGCACTTGTTGTGGCTGTGGATTATTATTCCACCTCGGGTTCGGGTGATTCCTCCAACTTGGGTTGTAGGTGTTCCCCGTAGGTTGATTCTGTTGCTGAAACTGAGGCTTTTTTGGAAAAGTATTTGCAGCTGCCACCACTGTTGCCTCTTCTTGGAGATGTGGGCATTGATCAGTTGGATGGGTCTCCAAAGAGCATATCCCACACACCATTGTTTGGCTGGAGGTTTCGGTTTGGCTTAATTGATGGCCAATTGCTTCATGAAAGTAGCAATTTCATCCAGCTTTTGGTGTAGGTCACCACTCTCCTGTTGAGCTACCTCATTCACCCCCTTGGTCACAGCGGTTGCCCTTGTGCCAAATTGCTGTGAGTTCACAACCATGTTCTCGAACAAGAGCCTTGCTTCTGCCGGAGTTTTGTCCATCAGGGCCCCACCACTGGCGGCGTCAATCATACAACGATCCATACCCGTCAGACCCTCATAATAGTACTGGATCAACAATTGTTCGGAGATCTGATGGGTTGGACAACTTGCCACCAGTTTCTTGAATCTCTGCCAGTATTCATGGAGAGACTCACCTTGCAGTTGACGGATGCCACTAATGTCCTTCCTTATGGCGGCTGCCCTTGAGGCTGGGAAGAATTTCTCCAGAAAGATCTTCTTCATGCCAATCCATGTGTTGACAGCTCCATTTGGCAGGTTCAAGAACCATTGCTTCGCCTGAACGTCCAGAGAGAACGGAAAAGCCCGAAGCTTCACGTGTTCCTCGTTGACTCCTCTTGGCTTGAGAGTCTCACACACAACATGGAATTCCTAAAGGTGCTGGTGTGGATCCTCTCCGGCCAAACCGTGGAATTTAGGGAGCAAGTGGAGAATAGCTCCCTTAAGCTTGAACTCAGTGTCCAACCTTGGGTAGGTAATCCCCAAAGGTTGTTGGCTGAGGTCAGGAGCTGCAAGTTCCTTCAGAGTGGGCTAATAGTCTGCCATAATCGAACTCGGACCTTGTGATACCTCGTATCATAGTACCCCTTAGAAAGTGCTTTAATATGGTCTAAGTATGTCTAAGAAGGGTTAGAAATGATGTTAAAACGTGTAAAATGAAGAAAGCACTGATGCTGTCAGCAGGTAGCGGCTAGCGAGCAGATGATGGCGGCTAGCGAGCAGATGATGGCGGCTAACGAGCAGATGATGGCCGCTAGCGAGCAGGTGCCCGCTAGCGAGCAAATTTTGGCGGCTAACGAGCAGTCAAGTCCCACATTGCTCAAAACAGCATTTCAGCTTCCCCCATGCCCCTATATTGTGAGTGGTTAGTATAGCTTTTCCCTCACACCTTATACTCTTGCCTTATCAAAGCAGTGCTTTGGGCGTCCTTGATATTAAGATGAACTCTGGTGGAGTGTGAGTCTGACACCTTGGGGATATCTCGGTCAGAGCAAATTCCCGACGGTGAGTGAAAAGACGTTTTTGACCCTGTCAGCGTGCTGGTCGCTAGCGAGCTGTGAGTGCTCGCTGGCGAGTGTGCCATCGCTAGCGAGAAGGTATTACTCGCTAGCGGAGGTTCAGTGCGCAGCCTAGTTCAAGTTTTGGTTTTCTTTTGTGCGGTCCTGATGGGTCTTTTGCACGCCAGGTGCAAACGCGGTGCCGATAGCTGGAGCCGGAGCCAGCGGTGCCTTCCAGTCTCAGGACTTTCCAGGTGAGTGGAGGTTTTAGGGTGGATGTGCCGTGGCTGGCACATAGTAGCATTTGTATATGTTTATATGTTTATGTTATATATGTTTATATGTTTATATTTATGTTTATGTTTATAGTTATATTTATTTTTTTATGTTTATGTTTATATTTATGTTTAGGTAAATAACATGATAGACAGATAACATGCTTAGGTAGTTAATATGATAGGTCTATAACGTGCTTAGGTAGATGATATGATTAGGAAAATAACGTGCTTAGATAGATCACATGCATCACCTAGTAAGATAATATAATATAGTAAGATAATATAACATAGTAACATAGCATAACCTAGCAAGATAACCTCACGTGATAAGATAACATGACATGGTAAGATAACATGATAAGATAATATAATCTAGTAATTAATATGATCTAGAAATTAATATCAAGTAATTAATACCACTTAGTGAGTTAATTATAACCTAATAATTAAATACAACCTAGTGAGACAATGTAACCTAGTAAAACACCATAACCTATTATGATAATATAACATAATAAGATAACGTAACTCATTAAGATAATATAACTTAGTAGAATAACGTGACCTAGTAAGATAGTAAGCCCCAGTAAGATAACACGTCTCAGACAGATAATATACCTTACACAGATAATATACCTTAGATAATAAACCTTAGTAAGATAACGTACCTTAGTAGAAATGTTCCCTAAAGGATAACAGATCTTAATAGAGGATATGCTCAGATAGATAAGTTCCCTAATAGATAACATAACAGGAAAAAGTGAATGGCTTCTAGGTCCCTTTGTATTGACGTTACAACATTATGATGTTATGCGTTATGACTATATTTAGTATATGCGTTATGATTATTCCTATAAGCTTGAATGATTTATGCTATGCTATGCTATGATATCAAACATGTTAGAACCCTATGATTTATGACCAGAATGATAGCATGCAGTGTATGAGTAGAATGGTTGTAGAATTGTGTGATGACTGTTTACGTAGTTTGCGAACCGTCGTAGTATGTATATCAACGCTATAGCCCGGATGCAGCTCCCGGTCGAGTTTAGCCGTGACATACTACCACGAAGCGCCTCGAGTCCCACCCCAGATACAGATACAGTATGACTAGCCTCACCTGCGTGGTTGTAGAGGTCCAGATCACAAGGCGGCTCGTGTTCCGTCATATGACCGCACCCTCGTGGTAGCGAGTCACAGTTATAAGTTACAGCAGGGCGGCTCGTGTTCTGTCATTTATCAGTTATCAGTTTAGCATGGGGGCTCGAGTGCGGATATCTCTGGCGGTACGCGTGCCTCGTCAGAGAGGTGCAGCTACGTAGATAAGACAAGTATATGTGATTAATAACATGACAGTATGTGTTGCATGACATGCATGATACCCCATCACTGAGCTTGCGACTCACTCCCCGCATTTTGTTCCAGAGTTCGATCAGGAGGCAGACGAGGAACCGTTGATCTAGTAGAGGTCGGTTGCAGTTGATTTCCTTGGTGAGCTCCGCATTTTCCGTGGAGTCTTAGCAGTCTATGTTTAGTTTATGTCTAGTTTATATTTCACAGTCAAATCAATCATGTATAGTTTTGCTCCAGACTTTAGAGGTAGGATTCCCTTATCAGTCAAGTTATGTTTCAGTATACTGAACTAGTATGTATGTTTCAGATTAATACAGTTATATATATGATATATGATTATCAGTTAAACAGTTATTTCAGTTATGTCGGTTATTCAGTTTATTTAATGGTTTATGCATGTTGTTTAGCCCTTAAGTTATGCCCTAGTAGCGTGTTCGTTGGGATAGAGCCCTTCGCACGGACACCCCTCAGTAGCGGGGTGTTACAGACCTGAAACACTAACAGACAAATAAGAAAGTTCAAGACCGGAGAAAAGTAGTGTTTCAAACGGTGGATCTTCCGATTGCCCTAGAGACTCAGTAAACCCTCTCCTAGCTTGCCTTATTTTTCTCAAAGTGTGTTCGATTTCAGGATAAAAAACGGCAAGCTGGGGATCTAGTTGGGATCGAGTCATGCGCGGCTGCAACTTTGCAGTCGCAGTCGCGCGCTGGGGCGCAGTATACGCGTTGGAGCGCGAGTATCAGCAGCAGACTCAGCTGTTCGTGGAACAGCGAGTCTAGGAAGAGTAAAATTAAAATACAAAATGAAAATAAAGTGTAAAATAAAAGGAAAATATTTTTGTTGTTTTTATTTTTGGAAGAAACAAAGAAAAATAAAAGAAATCGGTTATGTACACTATTCACAAATCAAACAACTAGTGATTACTTTCATCGCCATTCCCCGGCAACGGCGCCAAAAATTTGATGGTTGTTGTCGTGACACCCATAGATTTAATTATTTATAAAATCAAGTTCCCCTTATATAGTTTAGTGGAAACCAGGGTCGTCTCTCACAAGGAATGACTAAGAAAGCAATACACAAGACTAGTTGTATGACGGTTGTCACAATTGGGGGGTTTTTGTATGCAAGGGAAATAAATTGGAATTAAATTGGAATAATAAAAGCAGTGGTTTATGGGGGTAGAACATTCATTGGGATGTTGATCATTGGCTACAAAAGAATGCATGAGTTGATTAATTACGCCGGAGTTAGATCTAACTCCTTTGTTGTGATTCTAATGATTAATTGCCTAGAATGGGATTAATTAGTGAGATCTCACCTTTAGTTCCACTTTCAACAATTGTTAAAGCCAATCACATTAATCTAATTAAAGAGACTAATCAGCCAATTAATCATTACCAAATCCTGATATGCCATGCATTAATTAATCAACTAACACATAAACATATGCCAATGAATTAGCCTAACTCAATTGAGTAAGCCAAGACAAAGGATTAAACATACAATTTAAGATCTCAAATTATATGCCAAGGTTTGATAATGAAAACTTATGCAAGATTAAGAACAAAGCCTCAAATTACCCCAATGATGTTCACACCCTCATAAACCACCAAGAAACTTAGTTACTCATGGAGGGAATTAAAATGGCAGAAAATAAATTGGAATAAAGAGAGTAATTAACTTGAACAATAAAGTAAAGAAATTAAATGCAATTAAGGGAAGAAATTGAAGAACGAATAACTGAATTAATGATAAAAGAGTAACTTACAAAACCCAAAGGGCTAGACGAATAACGTTGAGAATACAAATGAAGGAGCTAGAGCTAAACTAGGAAAACAGAAATCCTAATGGAGAGAAAAATAACTCTAACTAGGAAAATAAAAGATGTAAAAGTGGTGGTGTTGAGAGGTGTTGTTTTCTGATGCATTAGCCTCCTTTAAATAAGATGAGCAGCCTCCAAACCCTAATCAATTTGGGCCCCCAACTCGTGCAGATAGGGTTTCTGTTGTGACAGAGTTGCGGCGCACCGCTGGGGCGCGTATAGCTCGCTAGAGCGCCAGCGCTGTGCACGTGATGAGTTTAAGTGAGCCTCACGCGCTGGAGCGCGCTATGGGCGCTGGAGCGCTCGATGCTGGTTCTGAAATCCACTGCTCCGCTTCTTGCTCAGTTCCTGATGTTTACAGCTCCAATAATTCCTGTGACCTGTACTAAAAATACAAAATATCCAAGATCAAGTGCAAAGGTCATCCTTGAATTGTAAAAACATCATAAACCTTGTTATTTTAGCCTTTATTTCTATTAAGCCCAATTGAATTCCAAATTGTATTAAGTATAATAAAAGGCTAAATTAGAGCAAAGAATTGCATACAATCATCCAAATTAAGGGTATAAAATATTGGCAAAAACCACGTTATCACATGCTGAGGGTGTCGACGAGGGAGGTTGCTGATGATGTGAGGTATCTCTTGAGAAACACCTCCAAACTATGATCTCACAACCCAAGAGGGGGGTGAATTGGTTGTGTGTACTTTTTGCAAATCTTTGCTTTCTGATTTCAATAATTCTACAAATCTCAGAGATTGATCAAGTCTTTGATACTTGTCAAGAATTAGTCAAAATACAAATATCAATAAGCTACTTGTGATATCAGAATTATTTATCAAAGATATGACCTACACAGAAATCAATATGTCAATGACAATGATATAGTTTGCACAGCGGTTTAAACAATCACAAATATAACACAGCACTTAAATCTCAAGCTTTCTAAACAATCAAATGCAAATATATCAGAAATAAACTTTCAGAAATCTACACTTTCTGATCTTGCTTTCTGAACTTCCTTCAGAAATCGTATCAGAACTTGTTTCAGAATTAATATGTTTCTGAACAATTATTTCACATCAGAATTAACAATCAATTCTTAATACAACAAACAATATGATATATATCTTAAATGCAATAAGAAATCTAAACAACAATCACACAGAAAACAATTTCAGTTTCTTAAGAATGTGTTCTTGAGAAAACTAGTTACAGATTTCAAATCTCTAATATTTCTTTTTGTAATTTGTTCTTGAAATTGTTTATTTCAGATTTCAATTGCCCAAATAACATATATCATATATCAGAAAGTTTAACGCAAAAAGATTCCTTTAACTTTAGTTTCTTTAACTTTTAAATTGTTGTTTCAAGTTTGTTCTTAAGACCTTTATCAGAAATCGAAACAATCAGTTTAAATGCACAGTTTCTAATGAATCAAAACAATTAATGCATGCAAGATAAGGTAAGAAATATAGACCCAATTTATACTGGTTCGGCCAATGTGAGCCTACATCCAGTTCTTCATTCTTTCAATGATTGAGTTCCACTAGAAATGCATCAGAAAACACAAGTTGCAATAAACCAGATATATTTTGCATCCTTCTCAGGTTCGACACTTCAGAAACTCCTTTTCTAAAGATTTCACTCCCTAGATATCCCCTCTAGGAAGATTTTCCTGCCTTGATATCACCTCAAGGACTTTTCAGTAACCTTGTTTCTGATCACCCTTTCTATGAACCAATTGTTGAGAAATCGAATCCAATATATCAGCAATTACTTCTTCCTTTACAAACACATATTTCTTTCCTCCTAGACTAGTTGTTCTAGATGGACCAAAGAGATCCATGTGCAATAGCTCTAGAGGCCTTTTAGTAGCAACATCATAAATGTGTTTGAATGAGGTTTTAACTTGCTTTCCTCTTTCACACTCATCACAAGTTTTATCTTTGGTGTAGAGAATTTTAGTTAATCCTCTTACAAGATCTTTGGTAGAGATTTCAGAAATCAATCTCATATTGATATGGCCTAGCTTTCTGTGCCACAACCATTTGTCATCAACCAAAGACAATAAACAATTCAGATTTTGAGAATCCAAATCATCTAGATACAAAACATATGTGTTGCCAATCCTATGTGCTGTAAACTTGACCTTGTTATTTATAGGATCAAACACTTGAACCTTAAACTTATCAAAAAGAACATTCAAATTAAGATCACAGAACTGACTTACACTCAACAGATTGTGTGTGAGCCTATCTACTAACAATACATTGCTAATAAAATGTTTGGATGTCTTACCAACATCACCAATACCTTTTACTTGTGCACATGTACCATCAGCAAATCTAACTTGACCTTTATTCTTGTGTTTAGGTTGGATGAAGCACTCTCTCTGACCAGTCATGTGTCTGGAACATCCTGAGTCCACATACCATCTCTTCTGATCCATGGTTTTGGTTTTTAAGCATTTCTCATTGTTCTCATCCTCTGAAGTTTCAGATTCTGAACAATAATATGCCATAAAGCACATGTTTGAAACTTCTTATTCTTCATCAGAATCTTCATTATCACTAAGTGTGGCTTTGTATGCCTTATTTTTCTCTTTATTCTTTGATGATGTCTCCTTCAATTTTGGGCAATCTGGTTTGATGTGACCCTTCTCATTACAGTGGTAACAAGCTACTTGTTCTGACTTTGATTTGTCCTTTCTGCAGGTTTTCTGTTTCTTTTTGTTTGAGCTTCCCTTTCTGAACTTCTTGGTGAACAATGCAGCTTGTTCTAAGTCGATTTCTGAATCATCTTCAGAATCTTCCTCATCAGATTCTGATTCAGAATCCTCCTTGATAATCAAAGCCTTTTTCTTCTTTTTCCTCTTGGAAACTTTTAGAGCAGTGTTATCCCTGAAATTGTTAGTGATAGCAATATTTTACAGTTCTATTTCATGCACTTTTAATGATCCTAATAAAGCATCAAACTTTAAGGTTTTCAAATCTTTAGCTTCAGAAATAGCAGTTACTTTAGGTAACCATCTTGCAGGTAAGCTTCTCAAGACTTTTCTTACAATTTCAGAATCAGGCATGTCATGGTTGAGATCTCTTAATTGATTTATGATACTAAGAAACCTAGTTATCATACTATCTATAGACTCATTCTCATCCATTTTAAATTGCTCATACTTAGATCTTAGCATATCTATCTTAGTTTCTTTTACTTCATCAGTGCCATCATGTAATAGAGCTAATCTATCCCAGATTTCCTTTGCAGAACTACAACTTATGATTTTATCATACTCACTCTTAGTTAAAGCACAAATAAGTAGATACTTAGCTTTGGAGTTAAGTCTGACCATCTCATTGTGTTCCCTTGTCCATTCTGATTTAGGAATAGCCTTTGTTTCAATTGAACCATCTAGCAGTACTCTTGATGTTTCTGGAATTTGATCTCCATTCTGAATTCTATCCCATAACTCTAGACTATTATACTCAATGAATAGTTGCATCATGTCTCTCCAATAGGCATATGCAGTTCCATTAAAGAGTGGAGGTCTATTTATGGACTGTCCTTCAGAAACTTGAAAGTTTGCTTGATTAGACATAACTTGTTCCTTGGATCTTTAACTCAGTTCTTGTTAGAGAACCTTCTTGAGTACAAATGAGCAAAAACCTGGCTCTGATACCAATTGATGATGTGAGAGGTATCTAAGGGTGATCCGTAAGAAGGGGAAAGAAGAGTGGCACCACATGGCAGTAACAAATTCTACCCAAATTCGGTTATGTCCTCATTCCTCTCATTCATGTGCTGCATGTTTCTAGATGATTGCTTAGCCTCTATTAAGAACATCACAATATATCTCTTTTTCTTCCTCAACTAGCCCATTTAATTACCACTTCTTCTCCCCCCACAGCCTCATAGTCCCCCTTCTCTGCCAACCTTCCCATCCTCCTTCCATCCCACTTCCTCACTGTCATCACCATCTCCAGATCCGGTCACCGTCATCATTAATATGTGGTTGTCCTTCGACAAATCATTATTTTCTTGCAAATAAACACAAACCAATCACAAGCTTGATTGTTTTGACAAAAAGAGCCAAAAATAGAGAGAGTATGAAGAATAAAAACTTAGCAGCAGTGAGAGTGAAATTTTCCGGCATTGGAACTGGTGTAGGCGCCGCCTTTGCGCCAATCTATGAGGCGTTTGGTGTTGTCGAAGTCACTGGACATGCTGAGGGCGTCGATGAGGGAGGTTGCTGATGATGTGAGGTATCTCTTGAGAAACACCTCCAAGTTATGATTTCACAACCCAAGAGGGGGGTGAATTGGTTGTGTGTACTTTTTGCAAATCTTTGCTTTCTGATTTCAACAATTCTACAAATCTCAGAGATTGATCAAGTCTTTGATACTTGTCAAGAATTAGACAAAATACAAAAATCAATAAGCTACTTGTGATATCAGAATTATTTATCAAAGATATGACCTACACAGAAATCAATATGTCAATGACAATGATATAGTTTGCACAGCGGTTTAAACAATCACAAATATAACACAACACTTAAATCTCAAGCTTTCTAAATAATCAAATGCAAATATATGAGAAATAAACTTTCAGAAATCTACACTTTCTGAATCCACTTTCTGATCTTGCTTTCTGAACTTCCTTCAGAAATCGTATCAGAACTTGTTTCAGAATCAATATGTTTCTGAACAATTATTTCACATCAGAATTAACAATCAATTCTTAATACAACAAACAATATGATATATATCTTAAATGCAATAAGAAATCTAAACAACAATCACACAGAAAACAATTTCAGTTTCTTAAGATTGTGTTCTTGAGAAAACTAGTTACAGGTTTCAAATCTCTAATATTTCTTTTTGTAATTTGTTCTTGAAATTGTTTATTTCAGATTTCAATTACCCAAATAACAAATATCATATATCAGAAAGTTTAACGCAAAAAAAAATCCTTTAACTTTAGTTTCTTTAACTTTTAAATTGTTGTTTCAAGTTTGTTCTTAAGACCTTTATCAAAAATCGAAACAAACAGTTTAAATGCACAGTTTCTAATGAATCAAAACAATTAATGCATGCAAGATAAGGTAAGAAATATAGACCCAATTTTATACTGGTTCGGCCAATGTGAGCCTACATCCAGTTCTTCATTCTTTCAATGATTGAGTTCCACTAGAAATGCATCAGAAAACACAAGTTGCAATAAACCAGATATATTTTGCATCCTTCTCAGGTTCGACACTTCAGAAACTCCTTTTCTAAAGATTTCACTCCCTAGATATCCCCTCTAGGAAAATTTTCATGTCTTGATATCCCCTCAAGGACTTTTCAGTAACCTTGTTTCTGATCACCCTTTCTATGAACCAATTGTTGAGAAATCGAATCCAATATATCAGCAATTACTTCTTCCTTAATCTTCAAGCCTCAAACTCATTAAGTTTGATCAATTTCTGAATTCTTCTCCTTCAGAAATTCCTTCTCTTGCTTTGATTCACAATCTTGAATCAAAACATTATTCTGATCTTAGCTTTCTTAAGCTTTCTTTTTCTCTCTTCTTTCTTTTTCAACTCTTAGCTATTTTCTTGCTTTCTCAAATGTATCTGATTTTCTCTCAGATTTTTCTTCTATCTTAAGCTCTTTCTCTTTCTATTTTCTCTCTGATTTTTTCTCTTGTGTGTGTCACTCTTCGATCTATTACAACTCGAGACTCCTCTATTTATAGAGAGCTCTTTCAAAACAAATCCTATAGCAGTCATTAACGGCTATAATCCTTGGCGGGAATAACTAATAACATGGATAAGTTTTATCCATTTACAACTTTCAACTAACTTCCCTTTTCTAGCACATGTGAAAATACATATTTCTAATTACATACACACATGCACTAAAATATCAGAACATAATAATCAACATAATCAACACAGTTCTGAACTTTACTTTTTACCAGAAACTCATTAAGTTTTTGTACCAGTTTCTGAACCATAACCAGAAACTCATTAAGTTTTCTGAACCATCCTTAATAGCTTTCTGTTCCTTCCTTTCTGCTTCTGAATATCTTCTTATTTCTTTCTCATGTGTATATTACAAAGATCATACATTATACAACGTAATACACATCTAATCCTATCATCTATGCTTCTAATACACTTATTACAAATGTTACAATTACAATACATGAAGCATATACACCTTACATCCACAATGTAGTTTCTCTTACAAAGAAGCTTTCTGAACCTATTACAATTATTTCACTATAGCTTCTCAAAACTAACTCACTAAGTTACATGAGTTTTGTTATTATCAAAACCAAATGAGGAATTACATCTACAGTTGCGAGCACGAACTCCTTTAGGCCGTAGGACCCATGCTTATGGTCGAGGTTACGGAGAAGAAGCACAATACTAGAAAATATCTGCTTACCGACGGATATTACCAACAGATGGAGTAAGTTATTCGTCGGTAACAGACATTACCACGGGTGAACCGACGGACATCGTCTCCCGGTTTCGACATGGTCTTAACAACATTACTGACGGACACCATCCCCCAGTTTCATGCAAATCTCAAGAGGAAGGTTGTATGGTGTAACAACAACAGGCCAACAAGAATATAGCTTGTTAAACAAGTTATTTGGGGTAAATTCATCTAAACACAACCCTAGTCTAACATTCTGTATATCAGCAACAAAATCTGGTTAACACTGATCGAAATACTACCAAGCTTCAGCATTAGATGGATGAGTCATTATCACGTCGTTTCTCCGATTCTCAAAATGTCACCTCATGTGAGAGCAGAGCTCATTGATGCATATAATCATTTCAACCTAGGGATTAGTGGCAAGTAGTGCATTCTTTTGTTTGGAACTTTCTTATACCTCCTATTTCCCGCTCTTTTAGGTTTGAATCTATGGGTTTGACAAAATTTGCGTTCAGTTAAATCCACATCGTCATTGTAATACAACATGTAGTCATTCATGCAAGAATCAATCGTCTCTGAATTCAACCTCAGTTTAGAAACTAATTTCTTTGCTTGATAAAAATCATTGGGAATAGACTCAGGTTGTGGAGTAACCTCACTTATTAAAGTTTCCAATTGATCAAAAGACATTTGACAATGGTTTGACTCAGACTGAATAGATAACATCCTAACTGCCACTGACAATTCTGAGTGCACAGAACCCTCCCAAATAGGTGCGTTTACAGACTCTAACAAAGAATAGAAACTTTAGGCCTCTAGATTAGGTGCCTCAACAGAAAGTTCATTATAATCCTCATAATATCCACCCTTAACAACATCATGAATCATTTCTTCATAATGCCTAGAATTATCCTCCCAATTGAAATCTCTAAACCAATTTTGT
Source organism: Aeschynomene evenia (assembly GCA_013621005.1). Classification (NCBI taxonomy): domain Eukaryota; kingdom Viridiplantae; phylum Streptophyta; class Magnoliopsida; order Fabales; family Fabaceae; genus Aeschynomene; species Aeschynomene evenia. Next base: position 101,802 of record RYYW01000138.1, on the reverse strand, counting down.
ACATTATCAAAACCACTAGAACTAGATCCATCAAACTGACCCTCTTTTATCTCTACTTCCTCATGGAATGTCCATACAAAATAACTTTCCATAAATCCTTTCTTGTAGAGATGCACCTTAATAGTGTCGAAATCATAAAAATATCTATGCCTTGGCACATGGATACTTGACTTTTCCCTCACTTATAAACTGTTCAGACCAAGAGGCAAATGACCCAAACTCTTCAACTCCTGCATAAAATTCTGGCTTAACACACCCCCTATTCGGGTGCAACCTATTGGTGAGGTATCCAAGATTCAGATACCACTAAGCTATAGCACAAACCCAAGAGAGTGGATGAATTGGGTATACAAATTTTCCCAACCACTCAAAGAATATTGTCTAGAATATATTCTGCAGAATTACCAAATTATTCAGGTCTTTTGAACTTGTTAAAAGATTAGTATAATGCAAAACATATTTTACTATTTCTCAATGTGTAATTGTGATTAACAATATATTTCAGAGTGATAAGCAGCGGATTAAACAATCACAAAACACTTAGACAACATATACATCAAGATACATCAAGCTTTAAGCATTTATCATCGTCTCAGTTATTGTTATACATCAGAAATCTAATTCTATGATCAATTAATCACAACTCAATGCATAGACACTTAGTATAACATGTAAACAAGTGATTAGAGCACTCATTACCATTAAATCATGCAATTTAATAGATCAGATTATCAAGATCAGATTATACATGATGCATGATTTTATGCAGAGACTAAAGTAGAGTAGTTTCCAAACCTTCTTTAACAATGCAATATGAAATGTTTTTATTCATCAATTCAATATAAATTTGAGTTGTTTAAACTTCAAACTTCATTACCCAATGAATTCATTAAAGCAATTTTACAAATAACATCATATTCTTTAATTTCTTGAATTTCAAGAAACTGAGACAACAGATTGTATTCTTTATGAGATTGTTTTGTGTAAATTCAATTTAGATCATCCAAACAATTAATCAAACAATTGGTAAATGCAAAAACTAAGAGTTTAAGAGTTTGAGAATGACAAAACCAATTTATACTGGTACGGCCAGAAAAGGGCCTACATCCAGTTCTTCAATCTTCCAAGATTGAGTTCCACTATTGAAATTCTTACAAAGTTTACAAATCATATATCTTTCACAACCTTCTCAGATTCACCAGATATATTTTGCAACCTTCTAAGGTTCGCTATAAGCCTCACTTATAGAATGTTTCACAATATCCCCTTGCAAAGACTTTTGCTCTGAGATATACCCTCTCAAAGACTTTTCTGGCCCAATATACCCTTGAGGATTTTCCTGCTCCAAGATACCCCTCTTTAAGACTTTCCAGCCTTGATCAGACAAGGACTTTCCTCGTAAACTTTCCTAGAATTACAACAGATGATAGATGTGTGTTGTTGGTTCTGTTTCTCATAGAATCTGAAATGATCACAGCTTCCAATTTGAGCACTTGATCTTCAATATTGATCTTCCAACATTGTTGTGATTCTCTCTTTTTCTTTCTTAGAATTCTTTTCTCACTTATAAAGTGTATTTTTCAGTTCTTGCACATTTCTTTTCTCTGTTTTATTCTTTTCACATGATCATTTTTTTCTCTCAAGAATATTGCAATTGCTTTTTTTCTATCAGCTCTATTTTCTATTTTTTTTCGCTCACTGATTTTTTTCTGTGCTCTGTCTCATCTTAATTCTGTTTTGTGTTATTTTATTGGCAAAAATATCATTTTGGTCCTGTAACTTTTACCCAATTTTGATTTTGGTCCGGCATCTTTTATTTTTTTGATTTTGGTCCTGTAACTTTGCAAATGTCAACTATTTTGGTCCTCTTTCTAAACTCTGTTAGTGAGGTGCTGATGTGGCACTAATGGTGTTGACGTAGATGCCACGTTGGGTCTGACATGGACGCCACGTGGCGCTGATATGGAAACAGGACCAAATTCACCTTGCTAAAAAAAGAAACAGAACCAAATTCAAAACCGGATAAAAGTTACAGGACCAAATTCAACTAACTAAAAAAGAAACAGGACCAAAATGAGCTTACTAAAAAAATAAATAGTACCTACATAGAATTAGATGTAACAAATAATCTGTCTAATCTAGACAACATATAATGTTATTCAAATGTGCTTTTGATTTGTTTGAAACACATAATTTGCTTAATTGCTATAACAATATTAATATATAACATGACTAATAAGTTCAACAAAAGTTATCTAAGATTCGACCACATCCGAAAATTAACTAGTGTGAACATAAACATTAACTAATTACATTCAAAAAATTATTAATAAGTTCATACATAACAACAAGTGTGCAAGCTAAAACCATATTAGAAGTACTTGTATTTAACCTTTTTTATCTCGTATTGGGGTACTCGTATTATATTTGCACACTATTTAGCTTTATTGTGCACTCTTGTTGCTATCATGTATGAACTTATTAGTAACTTTTTGGATGTATTTAGTTGATATTCATACTTTATGTGCACAATATTCAATTTTTTATTTTTTATTTTTCGATGTAGTCAAATCTTACGTAACATTTAATTTGGTGAACTTATTAGTCACATTATGAATAGATATTGTTATAGCAATTAAGTAAATAATGTGATTCAAGCAAATTAAAAACACCTTTGAGTAACATTATATATTATCTAGATTAGACAAGTTATTTGTTACATCCAATTTTACGCAGGTCCTATTTCATTTTTTTATTAAGCTCATTTTGGTCCCTTTTCTTTTTTAGTTATTTGAATTTGGTCCTGTAACTTTTATCCAATTTTGAATCTGATCCTGTTTCTTTTTCTAGGAAGGTGAATTTGGTCTTATTTCCATGTCAGCGCCACGTGACGTCCATGTCAGCACCATGTGGCATCCTTGTCAGCGCCACGTGGCATCCATGTCAGCACCGTTAGTGCTACGTCAGCACCTCACTAACGGAGTTTAGACGGAGGACCAAAATGGGTTGATGTTTGCAAAGATACAGGACCAAAATCAAAAAAATAAAAGATACCGGACCAAAATCAAAATCGAGTAAAAGTTACAGGACCAAAATGGTATTTTTGCCAATAAAATAACACAAAACAGAATTAAGATGAGACAGAGCACAGAAAAAAATCCTTTATATAGAGTTTGTTTCTAACTACTAGTTAGTTAGAATAACCAAATAATTCCTTTAGAGCCTTCAGATTATTTGACTTATTTTTTCACAACTTGTTCAGCCTCTAAAGTTTCCAGCCAATGCTTCTTATGTCCTCAAGTCTTCAATTCAACTTGAGTCTTCAAATTACATTTTACATAGGTCCTAACCTAATACAACAAGCTAATCTAGTCTAATTTAAACTAAGCTAGATTACATGCATGATCATTGATTACAATTTAGAACCTATACATGTAATTACATTTTATCTTCTGAAGTGTACTATTGTGCACCTGAAGTGTTTTCTGCATCTTCTGAAGTCTATTGTCATGCCTCTGAAGTATTTTCATACTTCTGAACCCAACATCTTTTCTTCAAAACTCATATCTTATATTCTGAAGCCAGATTCTTATCTTCTTACCCATATCTCATCTTCTGAAGCCAGATTCATATCTTCTGAACCCATATTATTATCCTCTGAACCCAGATTCTCATCTTCAGAAGCTACTAATCTTCTAAACACAGCTTCTGAGCTTCTGAACTCAGCTTCTGAAGATAGTTTCTTATCTTCTCAACTTCTTAAAGCATTTTCTCATAGAGTTACATACATATGAATCTTTTACATATTACAATACCTTTCTAGATAGAAAATTAACATTAGTTTTGTTATCTTCAAAACAAAAATAGGTTGTTACACTAACACAACATATCATACATCCATAATCTATTTTGTCGATGTCATCCTCGTGTAATTTTTTAAATACCCTAAAAGTAACAAATTAGGAATGTTGTTATTTTTGAAAGTTAAGGAATTATATATAATTTATTCTTATTTTAGTTTGTTATAATTAAATGAATCTCTAAAAGAATATCGGCAGAGTATCCTCTTAAATTATGACCACTCACAAAGATTTTAAAAAAATTTAACATAGTTTCATCTAAAATTTCGACCGTGGACAACGATTTTTCACAAACCATACAATAGCAAAGTTAATTAAAATAATTCATAACATAACAAAGTTAATTTAAGTCATACATAATATATCAAATTTAATTAAAATCATACAAAACATACAACAAGCCTACAACCGTTCTAGTGCACACCCCCAAACTCCACACAATGCAAATTATCCTTCAATCTGTGCAAACAATGACAAACACAAACAATCTCAACATCAAACAACAGCAAACAATGAAAAGGAACTCTAAACCTTCCCCCAGTCATTCAATCTTCATTCCTACAACTTTATCCTATAAACTTTAGGTCTCTAATATAAAAGTAAAGTTTTTAAGGGTAAAAGTAAACATATCAGAAACCGTAAGCTCCAATAAATCGAAACTCCAAAAAATCGTTAGCTCCAATTAATTTAATTTAAAATCAATTAAATTCTAAAATCCACTTGTTAATTAAACCAAAATTTTTTATTTCAGTATATTAAAAATATTACATAGAACAAAAAAAATTCAAATTTATATAAAATATAAATACAAAAATTAAATTCTTAAAAATTTTAAAAGCAAAACATACGAAAAAGTATATATATTTTAAAAAAATAATTGAAAAAAATAATAGAAAAAAATTTATGAAAAAAATAATTGAAAAACAGGATATATAAAGAATATATATAATAAAAAACCTAAATACACTTTATAAAATTTAAGAAAAAAAAATATAAAAAAAACACAACATAATTTAAAAAAAAAGATTAATTAAAAAAAACATAATGTACAAAAAAAATATAAATTAATTACTATAAAAAATAGATTATATAAAATCTAAAAAAAACACAACATTTAACAAACAAAAAATAAGAATCTGAAAAAGTTAAATAAAAAATGAAAAGAAAAACCTCACCTGGACAATGGCGTGGGGGGACGGCGACAGGGAAGACGGCTGCGCGGGGAGCTGGCGATGCGGAGGACAGCCGCACGGGGAGCCGCCCAGGCGGCGGACACCCACGTAGGGAGAGAGCGGCGCAGCAGCGAGAAGGCGACGGAGATGGGCTTTCCTGGTGAGTTTTCTTGAGAGAGAGAGAGAGAGAGAGAAAATAGAAATTTAAAGAATGGCTAAAATGAAAAATGTAAACCGATTAAAGGAAGAGGGAAGAGTAACAAATTCGTTGGTGGTCTTAGGAGGCCAAACGGAGGCCGCACGATGGAGATCTGGAGGTCGCACGACGTAGATCCGACAGCCGGAACGATGCTGGCGGCGGAGCACACGAGAAAGAGCGAGAGAGCTCGCATATGTGAATGAGGAAGAAGAGGGCATAACTGCTAATTACCGATGGATAATCTAATAAAAATTCATTGGTAAAACGCAACCGTTTAAATGAAACAGTGTGTTTGAGTTATCGACAGATAGCCTCTAATAGATCCGTCAGTAACACCATCATGATAATTAGGGTTTAGGATTAGGTTATTATCGATAGATATGACCCCCTATTATCCGTCGGTAACAAAAAAAATCAAAATTTTTTTTTGTCCCGAGCGGGAATTTAACCGCCCAGAAGTTACCGACAGATATTTGCATATAAATCCTTCGGTAATGAAGCAATTTTGATTTTTGAAAGATTTATCCGTCAGTAATGCTAACAGGTGGAAGATTTTTCTTTTTTTTTGTCAAAATTCTTCGATAAATCCGTGGGTAACTCGCTCGTCAAAATTCGTCGATAATTTGCAGTTTTCTAGTAGTGGCATAATCAAATGGAAGAAGTCGCTATCAGAGCAAAGGCCATAGGAGCCACTCCTTCTTCCGCCGGAGACTTGGCTTGTTGGTTGTGGTAGACAGGAGAGGGAATGACGGTGACGTTATTAACGGAGAGATGGAAGTGATCGGATCTAGAGGTTGTGGTGACAGTGAGGGTGATGTTGGCCAGATCGGGTTGGAGTTGGGGTTGGAGGATGAAGAAAGAATGATGTGCTATAATATTCTCTAGGTGAGTAGGTGTATCATATACTAGATAGATATTTTATTTCATATTGGTTCCTTTATCATGAAGACAAATTTCAATGTCTTTATTTGAAAACTACCCTTTATATTATCATTGTAAAAAATAGAATTCTATTTTTTATAATATTGAATAATATAATAATATTGAACTGTGTTCATTTTAAATTAACTGTCTTTTTCTAAATTTGCATATGAATTAAGAAAATGATTGGAAAAGTTTTAATTTTAAAAAAGTATAGATATATTTTACAGTACTATTTTTAGCATTAATGATCTTTCTTTTCAATTATTTTATCATACTTATTTTATCTTTTTCACTTATAAAGCATATAATTGAAAATAAATTTAAGAAAAATACACGTTATTCCCTAACTTTAAATCATTTGTACTTTAAATCATGACTTTTAAAACACTCAAAACCACACCATGAACTTTCTAAATTGTGTGAAAAATTCATTTTATTAACTCGTCATCAAATTCACTATCCATATGCACTTAACCTCCATAATATGAATTAAGAATTCTATGTGAACATTTAACGAGTTAACGGTGAATTTGATGGAGAGCTAATATAATGAGTTTCATCACAGCTTAGAAACTTTTGGTATTATTTTGCAAATTTTAAAAAGTTAAAGAATAAAGTTAACAACTTATTATAAGTCATGGGTAAAATGTTTTTTTACCAAAATTAATAACAATTAATCTTTATGTACAATGAAAATCTTGTCAATACAATCAACGATCGGGCCCAGTTTAACAACTTTTAGCCTATTTTCAGTTTTTAGGATTGTGTGTGTTTCAAGCATTCACACGTCTCAGTCTCCATTAGTTATTATTTCTTTTTTACATGTTTTTTTGTTTTCCTGTCTCTAGCATAAAGTCATTTCTCCTTTCTTTTATGTCTTTTTATTTTTCTTTAGGTGCAATGACTATGCCATCTTTGTTTTTCAACCTTTCTCTCTTATGTCATTTTTGTTTTGAGTAATACTACATATACATCATAAAATCAGTAAACACTAGCCACCATATGTAATAATAAAATTATTAATTCAACTTTTAAAATCTTGATTGAATGTATAATATTAAAAGTTTGATTAATAATTTTAAAAAATTGAATTATTACATATATTAACTAATTTTATAATATATAAAAAATATTTATCTTTTGTTTTTCTCTTCATTTTGCATTTTACCTCTCTCTCACACACACACAAGCACACGTAGACTCACTCTCTTCTTCTTAATGTTTTTATTAATATTTTCATAAGATCCCCCACTCAAATAATATCATTGTTACAACTTATTGTTATTCTTTCTCTCTTTTCTTTATAATTTTTTCTCATTAACTTTTCAAAACTTCATATCTTTATTGAATGGGGATTTTGATTTTATATTGGACAAAAAATTTGTTATGCGTTTTGTGTTGTTGGATTTCGTACATCTAGGTTCAATTTTGTATCTTATTTTTCTCATTTTTTTTGTTTTTCTTCCCATCTCACTTTCAGTTTTCAATCACTCATTATTTTTTTTATTCCTCCATTTCCTTTTTTTTCTCTCTTGGAAGTTTTTTTTTTCTTTTGCAACCCTTCATTATTTTGCTTTATAAATAATTAGAGAAAACTAGCATAAAAAAATTGGGTTATGCATTATAATAAATTTGGTTGTGCATATACTAATATAGGATGTTGTGCACTCGTTCTCTTATTTTGGTTGCGCATTTTTTAAATATGTATTGTACACATATAATACAAAGTGTTGTGCAATAGTTCCTATTTGGTTGTGCATTATTTAAAATTGTGTTGTGGACATACAATACAGAGTGTTGTGCAATACTATCTATTTTGGTTATATATTGTTTTAAAGTTGTGTTATGCACGTGCACACTGTTGTGCAATTTTGTCTATTTGGTTGTGCATTATTTTAAAGTTGTGTTGTGCATATACAATATTGAGTGTCGTGCAATAGTTCCTATTTGATGTTATTATTTTAAGTTGTGTTGTGCACACACAATATATAATAGGGGGAGTCTTCTGTGTAGTCACTTGTTAAATGATTGTTTGGAGTCGTTTGTTTTATGTGGTGGTAATGGTGACACGTAAGATATGGGCCCTCTGTGGTTACCATTAAGTTGTTTTGAAAAACTTAATATTAGATTAGCCTTGTAATCACACTGAGGGTGTTTTAGGAAAATAGCACATTAGTGTGTTCGTCCTCTTTCTTCGAGCCTTAAAACCTTATCGAACAATGGAAGTTTGATGAATGGCTCGGTGAGAAGAAGGTAACACAGTGGCAGCTGCAGCACTAAGGTTATATGATGGTGGTCGACAAGGTACTTTGCAGTTCGATGGAGGGTAAATGTGTGGCTGATGGCGAGGTACGTTGCAATTTTATGTGGAATAAAAGGTTGGAACAAATCAATAGTGAATTTCTAACATCCATCATTGAAGACTTTTCATTGATACAATGATGACAATGAATAAGCTATGAGTCAGTGCTATTAATGGATGTGCTAAGGTCGTGCAAGGAAGGTGAAGATAGAGAAGGAGGGGAAGAACATAGTGTTCGGTGATTGCATTTAGTGTAGCCAATAATTCGGTGGGCTATTGTTATTGGGCTCCTTTAAATGGACTATTGCTTCAATATAAAAACAATGTGTATTGTTTTAGTTAATGTATCATCGCAGTTGTCATGCACAAATGAATCAAGGTCAAATAATAATACATAATACCAACCTATAAATTTCCTAATTACATGTTACTATACCTCAGGGGTTGGCATGTTGTGACCTCCAAATTTGTGCATTTCAGCAGAGCTTTGCTCCTTGCCTAATCTTTTGTTGTTCTCAGTTATGCTTGCTATGCACGTCTGCTTCGTATGGCCTACCTCTCCACAATTAGAGCAACATCTTTTCCTACCATCTTTTTTCCCTACTCGAGGTGCTCCTTTTGTCTTACAAACACTTGGGTCTCCCACTTTCATCACATGAGACGAACTACTATCATCCTCCCTAACCTTCAATAATTCTTCAAGCTGATTGGTTATATTGTTAATTCCCTCCATTGTAACCCGGAACGAAGGTGCTGACTTTGAGCCAAGGTATGTCATCCAAGTGCTTGAGGCTAAAAGAGCTCCGTAACGTAGCAATTGAGTCTTGCCACTTTCAATTTCATCGCTTGATTCCTCATAAGATTTCGCATCTTTACAAAATCTCCTCTTAATAAGGCATGCAGGTATTTCTGGAATGTGTTCATATTTCATAACAAAAAACATGTGGCTACATGGAATCCCATTCATGTTCCAGAAACTGCACCTGCACTCCATCATTTCACCTTCCTTCTCACCATTACGGCCATACAACACATCATATATCAACCTTGGGTCTCCGAACTTGCACATCTTATAGGCGATTGTTGTCAACATCCTCTCACGGCTCACTAAAATCAGTGAGGCAACCTTCTCCATCTCCTTCTTTACCTCCTTAAAAATATTTCTGGTGTATACCTTCGCAACCCCCTTTTCAATTGAATGCAACCTCGCTGTCAAATCAGGCCACCCATAACAAGAACAAAATTATGTTTCCATCTCATTATTCCTACACTCCTTCAACACCCTTTCAAGACTTTGGACCAACTCGAATATGTTGTACATTGATTTGATAAACCTTTTTATAAAACTATTAATTCCCTCACACCGTGACATAGTTCTAATCCCAGCACAAAATTTTCCTCTCAAGTAAGCATTTGCCCACATCTCCCTCTTATCATATGTTGTCCTTATCCAGCTATTATCATGTAAGCCTAATTGTTCGACCATTCCATGCCAATAATGCTCAAATTCTTCCACTTCAAAGCTAGCATAAATCTTGAAGGCTTCACAAAATTTTGGACTTTGATATTCGATTTAGCATTCTTCTCAAGATGCCATGCGCATAACCTATGTGTACACTTCGGAAACACACGTCATATAGTCTCCCTCATTGCTTCATCTCCATCTGTAACCTCTACATGCATTTGGTGCTTTGTTAAGCATAAACTCCAAGAATTGCTCCAACAACCACTGATAACTTTCTATTCGCTCGTCTTGAAGCAAAGCACAAGAAAATATACAGGTTTGTCTATTGTGATTTTCTCCTGATAAGATAAGCAAAGGCTTCTTGTACTTGCTCTTTATGTATGTTGCGTCAAACGCAAGCACATCACAAAAGTATTGGAAATCAACCCTACTTATCTCATCCGCCCATAATAGATTGCCAAGCTTGTCCTCTTCAATTGTCGTATATCTAGCAGTTTTCATCCCATCAAGATTTGCCCTTCCTCCAAATAGCTTGTAGCATTTGTTGCATCCCCATCCAAAAATTTCTTCCTTCTCTCCCTATCAATGTGGTTATAAAGATCCTTTTTCGAGAATCCTATCCCACGATATCCACCACACTGCCCTGCCATGAAACCCAACACATGAGCTGTTTGTATCCCGTGACTCCGCAACGACTCAATTTGTGCCTTGTCTGCACTCCTTATTTTACGGTGGTTGCGTATCAGGTGAACAAAATTTTGTGGGGTTAGTTCGTGATTATGGTCCTCAATTGGTGTCCTCACCATCCAAGTCGGGGTCCGCTGTTTCCTGTATATCATCAACTTGGCTTCACATCCCGTCCTTGTCTCCGCTCTATGCTCACGTTTCCTATCATCCCTTGTATAATGCTCACTACTCCTAAACCCAGCCTTACTACAAACAAATTTTCTTCTCCTAGCCTCCCTACTTCTATCACGGGCAAGATCACTTTTGCGCACACCAAACCCCATGAATCTATAGTATTTCACATACACTTTGTACGCTTGTTGTTCACTCGAAAACTCCATCTTCTTCAACCATTCACCCGTCACTACATCTAATTCACTACAACGTAAACCAGATTCTGACGTTGCCTTTCTATGCTCTTCTAAACTATGCTCTTCATCTCCATTCCCATCATTACCCCTAATTTTTCCATATTCCCTGCCCTCATCATCGTTGTCAGACCAATCAGAGCTGCCTAAGTTCTCTACAGACTCTTCAGCAGATATTTCAATGCTACCTCGATCGCTGCTTGATCCAACAATTGTGCTCAAATTAATCCTAAACGAAACTGCACTCAATAATAAATGTAACTTAACCTAACAAAAATTTCACCTATCACTAATATAATAATTTGTCTATGAAATTTATAAAAAATCTACCACTCTGCATACTAAGTAAATGAAACACATAACCATCATTCATTAGATCCAATGAGACACAAATTTCATCTACTCTGTAAATGCCCATATCAGAACAAATTAAATTACACATAACAAATTCTCAGACTAACCTTCAACGGTCGTCGAATCCTCAACCACTGTCCAGTAGATTGAAAGTCGTTGTAAAGCTCTTTCTGCGTTCCAGTGCTTTACGACTAAGTTGCAAGAAGAACCAATCAGCCTTCACAATCGCCACTGAACATTGTCGTCCATGTGTATCTGCCAACGGAAAAAAAAAAAAAAACACCAAGATCAAAACAAAATTAAAAAGGGGAACGCCTCTTATCGGAAGCCTCAAGAACCCTAAAACTCACCTACGAAGAAACTAAACCCAATCGTTTCAATCTGAACAAAAAGTTTTTTTTTCTCTGATTTTAAGTTTTACCCTTTGCTACAATTTACCATAGTACCCTTGCAGATTACTTACGGTTTCAAAATTAAGCATGACACAAGTGAAACCCACTTACTCAAGGATCATACATGTGGTTAAACATTAGCCACTTAAGACAACTGCACAAAAATTGAATGCACAGAAGTGTCCCCCTATACAATATTGTGCAATCGTGTCTACTTGGTTTTACTTTTTAAAAAATTGTGTTGTGCACACACAATAGAGAATGTTGTGCAGTTGTGCCTATTTGGTTGTGCACTTTTTAAAGTTGTGCAGTCGTGCCTATTTGGTTGTGCACTTACAAAAAAGAATGGTGTGCAATAGGTCCCATTTGGATGTGCATTATATTAAATTTGATTGTTCATATACAATACAGAGTGTTGTGCACTCGCTCCTAATTTGATTGTGCACATATAAAAAAGAATGTTGTATAATATGTCCTATTTTGTTATGCGCTATATTAAATTTGGTTGTGCTTTCACAGTACAGGATGTTGTGCATTTATTAAATGTGTGTTGTGGACATCTAGTAAATAGTGATATGCAATCGTTCCTATTTGGATTTGTGCATTTTTTTAAAATATTACATAAAGTTATAGTTGTGTATATTCAGGACACAATGACGCTTTTAAGTTATTTTTTTTATTTAGAGGTTTTTAAGTTATGCTTGTGTACATAATTAGAATTAAGTTAATTTGCTATAAAATAAAAATTATTTTTAACAATATGTTTTGAATTTGTCATACTCCCTCCGTTTTTTAACTGTCCAATTTAGAGATGCGTGTTTTTTTTACTTGTCCATTTCAAAATTTTAGGCAAACTTTATTGTTTTCTTCCTCTTTTACCCTTATTTAATACTCACTATCTCTTTTACCAAGTAATATAATAATATATATTTAATTGTTGATAAAGGGTAATTTAGTAAAATAGATATACTTTTTGTTAACTTTAAGACTATACATATCATTACCTAAATTTCAGTACACATTTAAAACTGGACAATTAAAAAAATGGAGGGAGTGTTAAATATGAATGTTTTTAACTAAAAAGTAAAGTGATAAATTAAATGAGGATGCATAGAAAAAGAAAAAAAAAGTATTAAATAAAAGAGAAGGTGTGACGAGAGTCTAATTCACTTTTCACAAACAAAAATGATAATTGAACAAAGTCAAGGGATAAACGAGGCGACGAATGTCTTTCTCCGTGGGCTTCTTTCTTGAGATCTCTTGCTAGAAGGGTCCACCCATAAACATGCAAACCTTTTATCAAATAAAAAACTAATTTAATATTTCATTTTCCCCTTTCTTTTTCCTCTGCCCATTCCCTTTTTCCTTCATCCATGATCTCCCTCTTTTGTCCCTCACCTCTTTAATTTCCTTCTCTCACCACCATACTTAATTTTTATTTTTTTATTTTGAAAAATTAAAAAAAATATTAGAATCCACATCATAATAAGGAAAATAAATATTTAATTTTAAAATTTCTAAATTATTTAAGGAAGAAAAAATTATTCGATTGATTTCTTTTCAAAATGATGGTGTGTGGTTTAATGTTCTTGCTATTTATTAGAAGAAGTAATGAGAACAATGGTAGTATTTGAATTATTGCAATAATTTTTAGTGACCCTTTATTTGAGTGACCTACATCATCATATGTTATCTCCAATAACCAAATTCATAATGAAAAAGAAATAGTGATGAAACTGGTCTATTATAAAGTGATTGGTAATTCGTCTCTATTTGTTGGTTAGTAAATGTAGAAAAGTTGGTAATTTTGTAAAAAATTGGTAAGTCGTGTTATGTGTGTTAATATTGGAAACATTGATTCCTTGCTTAAAGCTTTGATAAGATTTACTCATTCATGGCTGGATAAAAGATAAAAAATTATTATTAATTGAAAATGTAATCATACTTAATTTTTATTTTATTTTGAAAAACTAAAAAATATTGGAACCCACATCGTAACAAGGAAAACAAATATTTAATTTTAATATTCTAAATTATTTAAGGAATAAGAAATTATTCGATTGATTTCTTTTCAAAGTGATGGTGTGTGGTTTAGTGTTCTTTCTATTTATTGGAATGAGTAATGAGAACAATGATAGTATTTAAATTATTGTAATAGTTTTTAGTGACCCTTTGGGTGACCTACATCATCTTTTGTTATCTCCAATAACCAAATTAATTATGAAAAAGAAATAGCGATGAAACTGACCTATTATAAAATGACTAGTAATTCGTCTCAGTTTGTTGGTTAATATATATAGAAAAAGTTTGTAATTTTGTAAAACAGTTGGTAAGTCTTGTTATGTGTGTTAGTATTGAAGACATAAATAATTTGCTGAAACTTTGATAAGATTTACTCATTCATGACTTGATAAAGATGACAAATTATTATTAATTAAAAATGTAACAATACTTAGTTTTTATTTTTATTTTTATTTTGAAAAATTAAAAAATATTGGAACCCACATCGTAATAAGGAAATCAAATATATTCAATTTTAATATTTCTAAATTATTTAAGGAAGAAGAAATTATTCGATTGATTTCTTTTCAAAGTGATGGTGTGTGGTTTTGAGTGTTTTTGCTATTTATTAGAAGGAGTAATGAGAACAATGATAATATTTAAATTATTGTAATAGTTTTTAGTGACCCTTTGGATGACCTATATCATCTTTTGTTATCTCAAATAACCAAATCTCTAATAAAAGAATTAGTGATGAAATTGACCTATTATATATGGCTGGTAATTTGTCTCTGTTTACTGGTTAGTAGATGTATTAGAAAATGTTGCTAATTTTGTAAAACAAGTGGTAAGTCGTGTTATGTGTGTTAGTATTGGCGACATTGATTCCTTACTAAAGTTTTTATAAGATTTACTCAATCATGGTTGAATAGAGATGACAAGTTATTATTAATTAAAAATGTAACCATGCTTAATTTTTATTTTTTTCTTTTGAAAAATTAAAAAATATTGGAACTCACATCATAACAAGATAAATAAATATTTAATTTTAACATTTCTAACATATTTAAAGAAGAATAAGCTATTCAATTGATTTATTTTAAATTAGAAATAGTTATTTTTTCTTATTATTTTCTTATGATCTAAATTAGATAGTTTTTTTATATTAAATATAAAAATGTGAAAATTTTAAATATAAATATTAAGACAAATAAAATTAGAATCGGAGGGAGATGAAATATTAAAATGGTTTTTAAAAGAATGAAATATTAAAATGGTTTTTAAAAGAATGAAATATTAAAATGGTTCTTAAAAGAAAGAGATGTACGTAGATGAGAGACTTAAATTATAGAAGCACAATATGTCACATTCATCCAAATATTCGTCCATTCTACTCGTTAAAGTATCATTTCTGTTTCACAAATGAGTGAGTGGTGAGAAAAGTGAGATTTTAGTCAATGAAATGGATACGGTTCAAACACAATTCATTTCCATTTCCACCATCCACTTCATTACCACTTCTAACCACAATCATCAGAACTGAACCGGTGATCGACTCGATCAAGGCACTGGGTCACTGGGTTAGTGGTTCAACCGGTGGGTCATGTTAATGTAATTCCTCATTTGGTTTTGATAATAACAAAACTCATGTAACTTTGTCAGTTGTATTGAGAAGCTATAGTATAAATGATTGTAATAGGATGAGAAAGCTTCTTTGTATTGAGAAACCACTGTGAGAAAGTAAGTGAGAGATGCTTCATATATTGTATTGAAACAATTGTAATATTTGTAATAGAAGCATAGTTAATAGGATTAGTTGTGTATTAGGATTATATAATGTATAATCTTTGTAATACACATGAGAAAGTCAAGAGAAGAATTTATGAAGCTGGAAGAATTTCAGAAGTTGGAAGACGTCCAGAACATGGTTCAGAAACTTAATGAGTTTCTGATACGAGTTCAGAAAGTTACTCAGAAACTTAATGAGTTTCTGGTTGAGAAAGCCAAAGTCAGAACTGAGTTGAATGTCGAATATTAGGTTCTGATGTATATTTGTTTTTAACGCATGTGTATTTAAAATAGAAAATTATATTTTGCACATGTTAGAAAAGGGAATTAAGTTTAAAATGTAAATGGATAAAACCTTATCCATATTAGCTTTCCCGTCAAGTTAAAAGAGCTGTTAATGACAGCTGTGCATTTTCAATTTGAAAGAGCTCTCTATAAATAGATGAGTCTCAAGTTGTATTTGCAAGAGACAATCAGAATGAGATATCACAGAAAAAGAAAAAGATCAAAGTGATAGAAAAATCATCTGAGAGAAAAGAAAGAGCTTAAAAAGAAAGAGAAATCTGAGAGAGAAACTCAGATACATTTTGAGAAAGAAAGAAAAGAGCTATGAGCTAGAAGAGAAAAAGAAAGAGAAAAGAAGGCTCAAGAATGTATGATCAGAATAGTGTTCTGATTCAATTGTGAAGATTGAAGATTAGAAGGAATTTCTGGAGTTAAAGATTTCAGAAGTTGATCAAGCTTAAAGAGTTTGAGGTTTAGAGAAACCGGATCAGAAGATAATTGACAATTTCTCAAGGAAGTCGTTCATAGAAAGGGTGATCAGAAGCAAGGTTCTGAAAAGTCCTTGGTGTGATTCAAGGCAGGAAAATCTTTCCAGAGGGAATATCTGGAGAGTGGGAAATATTTAGAAGGGGATATTCTAAAGTGTAGAACCTGAGAAAGTCGCAAAATATATCTTTGTATTGATACCTGTGCTTTCTGGTGCATTTCTAGTGGAACTCAATCTTTGAAAGATTGAAGAACTAGATGTAGGCTCAAATTGGCCGAACCAGTATAAAATTGGTCCAATCTCTCTAACCTTTCACTATTTGCATTAATTGTTTTGATTGCTAAGAAATTGTGCTTATAATCTGATATTTTTTATTTCTGATTGAACATCTCAAGAACAAACTTGAAACAACAATCTGAAAGTTAAAGAAACTAAAGCTAAAGGAATCTTTATGTGTTTAACTTTCTGATATATGATATATGATATTTGTTATTTGGGTAATTTAAATCTGAAATAAACAATTTAAAGAACACATTACAGAAAGAGAAATTAGAGAATTGAAATCTATAACTAGTTTTCTCAAGAACACTTTCTTAAGAAACTGTGTTTTGTTCTCTGCATAATTGTTGCTTAGATTTCTGATTGCAATTGAAAAACATATCATATTGTATTGTGTTGATTGATTTGTTTGTGAAATAATTGTTTAGAAACATATTGATTCTGAAACAAAGTCTGATGCGATTTCTGAAGTAAGTTCAGAAAGCTAGATCAGAAAGTGGTTCTGAAAGAGTTATTTCTTATATTGATCATTTCATTGTTGAGAAAGCTTGATATCTAAAGTTGTGTGATATTTGTGATTAATAATCCGCTGTGTAAAATAAATCATAGTTATTGGCATATTGATTTCTGTGTATGTCATATAATTGATTAAGAATTCTGATATCACAAATAACATTTTTTATTCTTATTGTTTTGACTAATTCTTGACAAGTATGAAAGACTTGATCAATCTTTGAGGTTTGCAGAAGTGTTAGAATAATAGGAAGAAAGTGCAAAAAGTGTACACAACCAATTCACCCCCCCTCTTGGGTTGTGTGAGCATAGCTTGGAGGTGTTTCTCAAGAGATACCTCACATCATCAATTGGTATCCAGAGCTCAGGTTTTTGCTGATTTGTAATCAAGAAGGTTCTCTAACAAGAACAGAAGCAAGATCCAAGGAACAAGTTATGTCTAATCAAGCAAACTTTCAAGTTTCTGAAGGATAATCCATAAATAGACCTCCACTCTTTAATGGAACTGCATATGCCTATTGGAGAGACAAGATGCCACTATTCATTGAGTACAATAGTCTAGAGTTATGGGACAGAATTCAGAATGGAGATCAAATTCTAGAAATATCAAGAGTATTGCTAGATGGTTCTATTGAAACAAAAGCTATTCCTAAATCAGGATGGACAAGAGAACACAATGAGATGGTCAGACTTAACTCCAAAGCTAAGTATTTGCTTATTTGTGCTTTAACTAAGAGTGAGTATGATAAAATCATAATTTGTAGTTCTGTTAAGGAAATCTGGGATAGATTAGCTCTATTACATGATGGCACTGATGAAGTAAAGGAAACTAAAATAGATATGCTTAGATCAAAATATGAGCAATTTAAAATGGATGAGAATGAGTCTATAGATAGCATGATTACTAGGTTTCTTGGTATCATTAATCAATTGAGAGATCTCAACCATGATACGCCTAATTCTGAAATTGTGAGAAAAGTTTTGAGAAGCTTGCCTGCTAGATGGTTACCAAAGGTAACTGCTATATCATAGGCTAAGGATCTGAAAACTTTGAAGTTTGATGCTCTAATTGGATCATTGAAAGTGCATGAAATAGAATTGCAAAATATTGCTAGCACTAACAATTTCAGGGATAACACTGCTCTCAAAGTTTCCAAAAGGAAAAAAAGAAAAAGACCTTGATTCTTAAAGAGGATTCTGAATCAGAATCTGATGAGGAAGATTCTGAAGATGATTCAGAAATCGACCTAGACAAGCTGCATTGTTCATTAAGAAGTTCAGAAGGATGTTCAGAAAGGGAAGTTCTAATAAAAAGAAACCAAACACCTTCAGAAAGGACAAGTCAAAGTCAGATCAAGTCATATGTTATCACTGCAATGAGAAGGGTCACATCAAACCAGATTGCCCAAAATTGAAGGAGACATCATCAAAGAATAAAGGGAAAAAGAAGGCATACAAAGCCACACTTAGTGATGATGAGGATTCTGATGAAGAAGAAGAAGTTTCAAATATGTGCTTTATGGCAGATTATTGTTCAGAAACTGATACTTCAGAAGATGAGGACAATGAGGTAACTTTTGATGAACTCATGTCTAATTTTAACTTTCTTGTAAATACTTAGGAGAAACTTCAGATTAGTCACAAAAAAGTTTTGAAAAAGTTTTCTGAAGTCAAACAAGATCTGGATTATCAAAAGGAAATCAATTCTGAAATGTGTATTGATTTAGAAAGGTTCAGAAACACCAACTCAAAATCAAGTGTTAACTTTTCTGATGAAGAAAATGATTTAGAAAAACTCAGAATGTAACACTCGTGATTCGGGACTTTATTGTTTTGTGTATTCTCAATCGCCGGTGCGGATTTTGGTGCCCGGAGCTTAGAGTTATATATATTGTATATATATATATACGGATGTATGGTGATATTTCATTTTGTGCTTTTCCATGGTTGATATATGTGTATATATGCATATGTAGTGCGCGCATGGGTAACGTGGTGCAAAGATTTATTATTTTAATTAATGATGATTGATAATTAATTGATGAAACAAATTACATGGGGTCGCCTGAGATAAATATATTTTATGGAACCAAAGTGAGTGGTGTGTGTGTTTGGATTTAATTTAATTTCCGTGCTCAGGGAAGAGACCAGTGTTTAATTTATTTATATATATATTGCAGTAGTGATGTGTATATATATATATATATATAATCATGCTCGATATATTAAGGTGCTTATGTGAGAATAAATAAATATTTGCATATATGTGTAAGGGAACATATTTTATGTCTCATGATTAAAATAAGTTGTATATATATATTTTTTTATGTATATGGGTGCATAAATATATATATATATATATATATATGCATTTGTTTTATGTGACTAAATTTTGTGAATATACTGTGAGTTACTAAATTTTTAGGACCCTGAGCTCTCCAAAATTTATTTAACTCTCACCATAACTCTTAGTTGCAATTTCTTGCTCAAAATTATACTCAAACACATACTCATACTCACCACCTAGAGACATTTAACACTACAACAACTCAAAAATTAAACAAAACACCCCCTCTAACTTACTTAAAGCTTCGGCCAGACCCCCTCCCCTTCACAAATCAAATTCATTTCTCCAAAAGCACACTAGCAGAGCTCTCTTCTTCCCCCTTCCCTCACCATTTTCGGCCAAGCATTCAGAGGAGCAGTAGGAGCCATCTTCAAGCTTCCTTCTTGCTAAATCCTCCATTGTTAAGGTGAGCTACCATAACCTTTGTGATCCTTGCATGTTCTACACCATTTCAGAACCCCCTTGCTTCTGAGTTTGCTTAAAACTAGCCCTAAATTTTGAGCTTCTTGATGCATGTTGTAGTTCCTTGATGTATCTGATGTATTAAGCTTGTGTGTGTGCTTGCATGTGAAGTTTGGTGCTTGCATGTGTATGAGATTGTGTTTTCCTTGAGTTTGATTCTGAGATGTTGAGTCTAAACACTGATGCTATGTCTATATATGTTGGATGGATGATTTTTGGGTGATTTGAATGAGTGGGTATGGGTTGTGGTGTGAAAATGGAGCAGAAACGCGATTTCTGCGTTTTCTGCAGAAACTGAATAGTGGGGATCGATCCCCACCATTGGAGGATCGATCCCCAAGTAAAAATTTGCAGAATCTGGAAAAATTTAAGTGGGGATCGATCCTCAAGCTGCAAAAAACGTGTTTTCTGTAAAATTTTTAGGCAGGATCGATCCCAGACCCCTGAGGATCGATCCCCTGCACCTGAAAAGTACAATTTCACTTATTTTCACCCTAATTCAATTACAAGTCTTCAAATAATGATAATGGGGTTAACATACTATTTTAAAGTGATGAAAATAAGTGTGTAGCAATGTTTTTAATCACGAGAAGATAAATGGAGTCTATATATATATAAGTTGATGTGTAAAGAATTGTAAGTTAAGGGGTGACATGAGAGTTTTTGTGATATGTGATAAAGATAGGAATGAGACTAGGCTATGTGTGTGACGAGAGCTTTAATGCTTTAGTTCGTAGCAAGAACATGGTGTTCGGAGAACCCAAACCCGTTTATGTGAATGTTAAGAAATTTGAATTGACGAGTGTATGTGAATGGAGTTATATATGATGACGAATTCATTATGATAATAATGTACAAGCAAGCTATGATGATATGGGTGGTAGAATCCCTTAGTTGAGACCGAAGTGAATTATGATATGTTCATGTGAAGTGATTGTGATTTTGTGCTTAAATTGTGAACCATGCTTGAATTGTAAAACATGAGTGAGTTGTAAAAATTTTGAATAAGGAGCCACTTAGTTGTGAGCCTTTGGAAGTGCATGCTATGATGTTGAGAAATTGATTGTTAAGCTGAAATGTAGAGATTTGTATATGTATTGTGTGGTTGTGTTGATTTGGGAAGATTGAAGTATTATATGGCTACTTAGGAGTTTGGGTGGATTCGAGTAGGCCTTTTTCCAGCTACTTGGGAGTTGGGTGTATTAGAGTACGCTGATGCCGGCTACTTGGGAGTTGGGTGTATTCGAGTATGCCGATGTGGCTATTTGGGAGGTGGCTGTATTCGAATATGCCATTAGAGGGTATCTGGGAGGTGGGTGTATTCGGATACGCCTCAAAGTTTATATGTTATTTGAATTACTCTCATGCATGCTTATTAATATGAATAATGCGAAAGTGTTGGCTTGTTGCATACTATGTAATTGCTGCTAGAATTCGATGTGGCGATTACCACAAGTACGAAATTGATTCTTGGTTGACTGTAATGATGTGTGAGAGGGGTGAGCATCTATTGTACATTGAGAGAACCGCGAGAACTTAGAAAGACTCATAGGTTCCCCCTCTAGAAACGGATCGTTAAGTTGTTTGTTCTAGTCAAAGTAAGCACTTGAGTTTTTGAGAAAATACAAGTCCCGTTTGATACAAGTATTACTTTGACTAGCTAGAATCGATAACATCGGGCACGTAGATCCGTGTGCTCAAGGTAACTCACTAAGATGACTTCGTCTTACGCTCTCTTTTCTTGATGCTTCGATTCTAGATGGACCAGCCGTCGCAGCCCCCGCCGCGCCACGAGACATATGACTTCGCTTGGTCCAGCTACACGCCGGCCACCGGTGCGGTGACTATCGCGTCGACTATATCCGGGGTACACCGCTTCTTCATCCCAGAGCTTCTGGCGAGGTACCTTGCTCCCGTTCCTAGTCCCATTCCAGCTCCTGCTCCAGCTCCAGCACCTGCTCAGGCATCTGCCTCTCCGCCACCACCTCCACCGCCTTCTCCGGTCTCGGAGTCGACAGAGTCGGACCCAGTGGAGGACGAGGGCTACTCGAGCGAGGATTCGGCAGACTTCTGGACGGACGTCGACTACATCATGGTAAAGTCTGAGGCGTCTTCTTCTGCCACAGGTTCAGCTATGAGCGAGGATACCGGGAGCGCTAGTAGGTGAGGCGCTGATCGTGACCAACCTGACCGATGTGCAGCTGACCATTGACATCTTTTCTTTTGTTATAAGTTATCTTTTATATGGAGCCTTTTTGTACCCCTGCGTGGGATTAACTCTTTTGGCATGTATATGTATCTAACGAACTATAGTTTTACCTGCGTCCTTTTGTATATCCGGACCAGGACCTTGGACTTGCCTTTTTATCATGTCAGCTCCCTTATATTTATATTTCGGCATGTATTAAAACAGGATCTTGATACACTTGAACTTCGTTACATTTCGCTCTGAAACATATGTTATATATTATTATTATGGCCATTTGTTGCATGGGCCTTTACTATATTATTGGCATTTCTATTGTGATTCTAGACGCTTATCCAGGTTATCTATTCGTGCCATTAATCTGATTGGTCATGGCTTTGAGTCTCAATATCGGTTTATTGTACACAGGGGTTTGCGAAAATACATTTTATATATATATGTTTCAAAAAACAAAAACAAAAAAACATGGGGTTTTTGGGTGTTATGTAACATTGCAAATTGTTAATTATGTCCATGGCATAGTTAATAAATTGGGATGTTACATTTTTGGTATCAGAGCAGTTCGGTCCAATTGAGCCTGAGGACTGAGCTTGCTTCCTTCCCTTAGTCTGTCATTCTTTGAGCCCTGTTTTCCTTGAATCTATCTGTTGTGTGTGCCATTAGTTCTCCAATGATCTGCATTGACATGAGCCTGATCAACTCATTGGCTGTGCAGGTATTGACTGAACGTGATGCCTCCACGACGACACCGGGATGCACCTGACCTCCAAGAGGCCATACAAGCGATGAGAGCCCAAGCCGAAGCGTCTGTGCGGATGGCGCAGGCGATGGAAGGGGGACGTGTACACCCGCAGACGGGGAGCGAGGAATCCCGCCGTTACATGGAGTTCAAGCAAATGACTCCCCCTGTTTTCCGCGGAGAGTTGGACCCGGACTTGGCTGACGGATGGGTCCGAGGCATTGAGCGCATCTTCGAGGATCTCACCCTGACAGAGGCGCAGAAGGTGAAGTTCGCCACCAGGGAGCTGAAGGACCAGGCCGAATCCAGGTGGGAGGCCGTGCGGCCAGTGCTGCAGCCCGCAGGGGCTGAACTATCCTGGGAAGGCTTCAAAGCAGCCTTCTATGAGAAGTACTTCCCCAGGACGGTGCGGGACGCTAAGGATAAAGAGTTCCTCGAGGTAGTGCAAGGGGATATGACGATTCTGGAGTACACGGCCAAGTTTGACCGGTTGTACAGTGCCGCTACTCCCACACCTACAGGCTGAACCCGGATGAGGAATGGAAGTGCATCCGGTACGAGCAAGGGCTGAGGCCAGATCTGAACGAGCGGATGGTGAACCGTAATCTCCGAACTTATAATGAGCTCGTGAACATGTGCATAGCCCAAGAGCAGAGCTCCCAGCGGAGAGCAGAGGCTGAGAGAGAGGCGGGGAAAAAGAGGAGGTTCGACGAGGCGGGTCCGAGCCAGATACAAAGGGCCCTACCTCCCGTTCAGTACGGTGGGCACCCTCAGAGGCGCCACCCTCGTCTTCACCACCGCCAAGGGAGGCCCGGAGTGCCAGCACCGCAGAGGCAGCCCCAGTTCCGCCCTCAACCACCCCAGCAACACTTCCCTCCACAGCAGAGGCAGCAACAACAGAACAGGACGCCGCCTCCCTAGCCGAGACCTAATGCGGCTAGGCGACCTCAATACGCTCGTCATGCTGAGCCTGCAGCAAGGCCTCAAGCACCGGATATGCAGCTACCTGACCGTTGTGGACGATGCGGCTTAAGGCATCATGGAGACTGCCCAACTTGTTTCGCATGCGGCCAGAGGGGACACTATGCAAGGGCTTGCCCCCAGGGAAGAAACCAGCAGCAGCCGCGTCAAGCTCGTGTGTTTGCGGTCACGGCAGAACAGGCCCGGGCAGCGGGAGAGCTGATCCACGGTGAGGGTAGGTTGTCCGGAAATGTTTTATCTGTTTTATATGATTCTGGCGCATCACATTCTTTTATAGCTAATACATGCGTTGAGAGACTTAAGTTACCAGTTACTACCCTACCATATACTTTACATGTATCTACCCCAACTTCTTCACATGTTAATACTTCATCATGCATTTTTGGGTGCACTTTTGTTTTGTTAGGGAGAACCTTTAAGGCTGATTTGATATGCATACCCCTAACTAGACTAGACATTATCCTAGGGATGGATTGACTGAGATTGAATCGGGTTATGCTAGTTTGTGATTCTAGAACTGTCCTTTTCCCCGATGACCTAGAGAAACTTGAACAAAATAGAATCCATAACTTAGAAGGTTCCTCTAGTTCCCAAACGTCCCTATACAGTTGTAGAGTGGATACCCAGGAATTCGCCACGTTCGCCTCAGCTACGGTTGGTAAAGAACAGAGAATCGAGGATATTCGAGTGGTTTGCGACTTTCCGCAGGTGTTTCCCGAAGAGATACCGGAGTTTCAGCCGGAACATGAAGTGGAGTTCTCGATCGACTTAGTCCCCGGCGCGGGACCGATCTCCATCGCCCCATATCGGATGGCCCCAGCCGAGCTTAAGGAACTAAAGGCACAGTTGGAGGAATTGCTAGAGAAACGATTCATACGCCCGAGGGCATCGCCGTGGGGAGCACCTGTGCTGTTTGTGAGAAAGAAGGACGGAACGATGAGGCTTTGCATAGACTACCGGCAGTTAAACAAGGTCACTATCAAGAACAAGTATCCTTTGCCACGGATCGACGACCTCATGGACCAATTGCGGGGAGCAACCGTGTTTTCAAAGATAGATCTACGGTCCGGATACCATCAGATCCGAGTTCGGGAAGCCGACATCCCGAAGACAGCCTTTAGATCGCGGTATGGGCATTTTGAGTTCACAGTAATGTCTTTTGGACTCACAAACGCGCCTGCTGTTTTTATGGACTATATGAACCGGGTATTCAGGGAATACTTAGATCGGTTTGTGGTGGTCTTCATCGACGACATTCTGGTGTACTCAAAGTCGGAGGAGGAACACGCCGAGCACTTGAAGACAGTTCTGAGAGTTTTGGCCGATCGGAGACTATATGCCAAACTCTCTAAGTGCGAGTTTTGGCTTAGAGAGGTTCAATTCTTGGGACATGTGGTATCTCAAGAAGGCATAGTCGTGGACCCAGCAAAGATAAGAGTAGTGATAGAGTGGGAGGGACCGACCACGGCAACTGATATCCGGAGTTTCTTAGGACTCGCGGGGTACTACCGAAGATTCATTAAAGGATTCTCTCAGATTTCAGCCCCGATGACAAAGCTTACCAAGAAGAATGCTCCGTTCGTGTGGAATGAAGCTTGCGAGCAAAGTTTTCAGGAATTGAAGAAGAGATTGACTTCAACCCCGGTATTGACGCTTCCGGATCCCGAGCAACCGTTCGAAGTGTACTGTGATGCTTCCGGACGATGGTGAGGCTTCGTTTTGATGCAACAAGGTAGGCCAGTAGCCTACGGATCACGGCAACTTCGACCGCATGAGCTGAACTATCCGACGCACGACTTGGAGTTAGCCGCCGCTGTATCGGCACTGAAGATGTGGAGACACCATCTTTTCGGAACCAAGTTCGAAGTGTTCTCGGATCACAAGAGTCTCAGGTACCTGTTCGATCAAAAGGAGCTCAACATGAGGCAACGCCGCTGGATGGAGTTCCTTAAGGACTTCGATTTCACGCTCCATTACCACCCTGGAAAAGCCAACGTGGTAGCCGACACGTTAAGTCGAAAGGCATTGCATGCGGCTTGGATGATGGTGAAAGAACTGGAGCTAGTACAACAACTGGAGGGCATGGACCTCAACATGGACCTGACACCGAAAAGCATAAAGTTTCATCATTTGGTCATCACCAGTGAATTCAAGCAACGAATCGAACAAGCCCAGAAGGAACAACAAGACCGGGAATTTCAAGATATGCTCGAAGCAGCGCGACAAGGCAAGATACATGGGTTTGAGCAGGGATCAGACGACCTTTGGAGATTCAATGGACGGATTTGCGTGCCTAAGGGCCAGAATTTGCGCAAGGACATACTCCAGGAGTCACACCGGAGCCAGTTCACTATCCACCCAGGGATGACGAAGATGTATAATAACCTGAAGGAGCGATTTTGGTGGCCTGGATTGAAGAAGGATGTGGCACAATTCGTGAGTAGATGCTTGACTTGCCAGAAGATCAAGGCCGAACACCAGAAGCCAGCCGGTGTTCTGAACCCCCTTCCTATTCCGAAGTGGAAATGGGAACACATCACGATGGATTTCGTGACGGGGTTACCTCTGACTCAGAGGAAAGTTGACGCAATTTGGGTCATTGTGGACAGGTTGACCAAATCTGCCCATTTTTGCCAGTAAGGACGAGTTACCCGTTGGAGAAACTGGCCCAATTGTACATCGACTGGATCATCCACCTACACGGTGTACCTACCTCGATCGTCTCTGATCGAGATTCCAGGTTTACCTCGAGGTTTTGGGGAGCATTGCAGCATGCTTTTGGTACTAAGCTGAGCTTGAGCACTGCGTATCACCCCCAGACGGACGGTCAATCGGAGCGGACGATACAGACTCTTGAGGATATGTTGCGGGCCGTTAGTTGGGACACTAACCTGCCTTTGGTGGAATTTGCATACAATAATAGTCACCATGCCAGCATAGGAATGGCGCCTTATGAGGCTCTCTATGGCCGGAAGTGCCAATCTCCGCTTTGTTGGAATGAATCCGGAGAAGAAAAGTCGCTAGGATCCGATTTGGTGCAACAAACCACTGAGAAGATCAAGATGGTCAGGGATAAAATGAAGGCTGCCCAGGATCGGCAGAAGAGTTATGCAGATAAACGGCGACGTGAGCTGGAATTCCAAGAGGGCGACCATGTGTTTCTGCAGGCGGTACCTACAACTGGGATAGGGCGAACCTTGAAAACCCGAAAACTCAACCCTAGATTTATTGGGCCTTTTCAAATCCTAAAGAGAGTAGGACCCTCAGCCTACCAGATAGCCCTTCCACCCAACTTGGCCAACCTTCATGATGTGTTTCATGTCTCTCAACTACGCAAGTATCAGGCTTCGCCTGAGCATGTATTAGAGCCAGAGATCGTTGAGTTGAAGGACAACCTGACACTAGACCTTCCTGCAACCAAGATTGTGGATCGCAAGGTGAAACAAACTCGTCGGAGTGAAATTCCTATGGTTAAGGTTGCTTGGGGAGTAGGATCCTTGGAGGACCATACATGGGAACTCGAGTCTGAGATGCGAGACAAGTTCCCCCACCTCTTTGAAGGTACAGTTTGAAATTTCGGGACGAAATTTCTTTTTAGGGGGGTAGATTTGTATCGCCCGTGATTTAGGACTTTATTGTTTTGTGTATTCTCAGTCGCTGGTGCGGATTTTGGTGCCCGAAGCTTAGAGTTATATATATATATATATATATATATATATATATATATATATATATATATATACGGATGTATGGTGATATTTCATTTTGTGCTTTTCCATGGTTGATATATGTGTATATATGCATATGTAGTGCGCGCATGGGTAACGTGGTGCAAAGATTTATTATTTTAATTAATGATGATTGATAATTAATTGATGAAACAAATTACATGGGGTCGCCTGAGATAAATATATTTTATGGAACCAAAGTGAGTGGTGTGTGTGTTTGGATTTAATTTAATTTCCGTGCTCAGGGAAGAGACCTGTGTTTAATTTATTTATATATATATTGCAGTAGTGATGTGTATATATATATATATATATATATAATCATGCTCGATATATTAAGGTGCTTATGTGAGAATAAATAAATATTTGCATATATGTGTAAGGGAACATATTTTATGTCTCATGATTAAAATAAGTTGTATATATATATATTTTTTATGTATATGGGTGCATAAATATATATATATATATATATATATATATATGCATTTGTTTTATGTGACTAAATTTTGTGAATATACTGTGAGTTACTATAATAATAATTTAAGTTGCTGAGAAGCAAGACAGACTTAACATTATTATTATATGAGTTAGAGAACCCCTGAGAGGAGTAATGATCGTTATAAAAATTTTGTTGAGACCTTAATATTTAAAATTCAAATTCCCATATTGGTGTTTGAAAAATATTTAGAAAATATTCTCACCAATATTAGAAAATTATGATTTTTAAGGCTATTATTATTATTATTTCGCATTTCTACGATTTTCAGGAAAAATCCTATTTATATATAAATAATGTGAAATTAATAATAATATGAGATAATTATTTTAGACTCATTGAGAGTCTCATAATATTAAGGAAATTTTCATAACGATCATATATCATTTTCTTATTTTAAAAATTGAGTGTTTAGTGAGTTTTTGAGTAACCTGAGAGTGAGCCTGAGCTAGATCCTAAACACAACCGGAGCAACTTTTTAGGACCCTGAGCTCTCCAAAATTTATTTAACTCTCACCATAACTCTTAGTTGCAATTTCTTGCTCAAAATTATACTCAAACACATACTCATACTCACCACCTAGAGACATTTAACACTACAACAACTCAAAAACTAAACAAAACACCCCCCCTAACTTACTTAAAGCTTCGGCCAGACCCCCTCCCCTTCACAACTCAAATTCATTTCTCCAAAAGCACACTAGCAGAGCTCTCTTCCTCCCTCTTCCCTCACCATTTTCGGCCAAGCATTCAGAGGAGCAGTAGAAGCCATCTTCAAGCTTCCTTCTTGCTAAATCCTCCATTGTTAAGGTGAGCTACCATAACCTTTGTGATCCTTGCATGTTCTACACCATTTCAGAACCCCCTTGCTTCTGAGTTTTGCTTAAAACTAGCCCTAAATTTCGAGCTTCTTGATGCATGTTGTAGTTCCTTGATGTATCTGATGTATTAGGCTTGTGTGTGTGCTTGCATGTGAAGTTTGGTGCTTGCATGTGTATGAGATTGTGTTTTCCTTGAGTTTGATTATGAGATGTTGAGTCTAAACACTGATGCTAAGTGTATATATGTTGGATGGATGATTTTTGGGTGATTTGAATGAGTGGGTATGGGTTTTGGTGTGAAAATGGAGCAGAAACGCGATTTTTGCGTTTTCTGCAGAAACTGAACAGTGGGGATCGATCCCCACCATTGGAGGATCGATCCCCAAGTAAAAATTTGCAGAATCTGGAAAAATTTAAGTGGGGATCGATCCCCACTATGAGATGATCGATCCCCAGGCTGCAAAAACGTGTTTTCTGTAAAATTTTTAGGCAGGATCGATCCCAGACCCCTGAGGATCGATCCCCTGGACCTGAAAAGTACAATTTCACTTATTTTCACCCAAATTCAGTTACAAGTCTTCAAATAATGATAATGGGGTTAACATACTATTTTAAAGTGATGAAAATAAGTGTGTAGCAATGTTTTTAATCACGAGAAGAGAAATGGAGTGTATATATATATAAGTTGATGTGTAAAGAATTGTAAGTTAAGGGGTGACATGGGAGTTTTTGTGATATGTGATAAAGATAAGAATGAGACTAGGCTATGTGTGTGACGAGAGCTTTAATGCTTTAGTTCGTAGCAAGAACATGGTGTTCGGAGAACCCAAACCCGTTTATGTGAATGTTAAGAAATTTGAATTGACGAGTGTATGTGAATGGAGTTATATATGATGACGAATTCATTATGACAATAATGTACAAGCATGCTATGATGATATGGGTGGTAGAATCACTTAGTTGAGACCGAAGTGAATTATGATATGTTCATGATGAAGTGATTGTGATTTTGTGCTTAAATTGTGAACCATGCTTGAATTGTAAAACATGAGTGAGTTGTAAAAATTTTGAATAAGGAGCCACTTAGTTGTGAGCCTTTGGAAGTGCATGCTATGATGTTGAGAAATTGATTGTTAAGCTGAAATGTAGAGATTTGTATATGTATTGTGTGGTTGTGTTGATTTGGGAAGATTGAAGTATTATATGGCTACTTAGGAGTTTGGGTGGATTCGAGTAGGCCTTTTTCCAGATACTTGGGAGTTGGGTGTATTCGAGTACGCTGATGCCGGCTACTTGGGAGTTGGGTGTATTCGAGTACGCTGATGCCGGCTACTTGGGAGTTGGGTGTATTCGAGTATGCCGATGTGGCTATTTGGGAGGTGGGTGTATTCGAATATGCCATTAGAGGGTATCTGGGAGGTGGGTGTATTCGGATACGCCTCAAAGTTTATATGTTATTTGAATTACTCTCATGCATGCTTATTAATATGAATAATGCGAAAGTGTTGGCCTTTTGCATACTATGTAATTGCTGCTAGAATTCGATGTGGCGATTACCACAAGTACGAAATTGATTCTTGGTTGACTGTAATGATGTGTGAGAGAGGTGAGCATCTATTGTACATTGAGAGAACCGCGAGAACTTAGAAAGACTCATAGGTTCCCCCCTAGAAACGGATCGTTAAGTTGTTTGTTCTAGTCAAAGTAAGCACTTGAGTTTTTGAGAAAATACAAGTCCCGTTTGATACAAGTATTACTTTGACTAGCTAGAATCGATAACATCGGGCACGTAGATCCGTGTGCTCAAGGTAACTCACTAAGACGACTTCGTCTTACGCTCTCTTTTCTTGATGCTTCGATTCTAGATGGACCAACCGCCGCAGCCCCCGCCGCGCCACGAGACATATGACTTCGCTTGGTCCAGCTACACGCCGGCCACCGGTGCGGTGACTGTCGCGTCGACTATCTCCGGGGTACACCGCTTCTTCATCCCAGAGCTTCTGGCGAGGTACCCTGCTCCCGTTCCTAGTCCCATTCCAACTCCTGCTCTAGCTCCAGCACCTGCTCAGGCATCTGCCTCTCCGCCACCACCTCCACTGCCTTCTCCGGTCTCGGAGTCGACATAGTCGGACCCAGTGGAGGACGAGGGCTACTCGAGCAAGGATTCGGCGGACTTCTGGACGGATATCGACTACATCATGGTAAAGTCGGAGGCGTCTTCTTCTGCCACAGGTTCAGCTATGAGCGAGGATACCGGGAGCGCCAGTAGGTGAGGCGCTGATCGTGACCAACCTGACCGATGTGCAGCTGACCATTGACATCTTTACTTTTGTTATAATTTATCTTTTATATGGAGCCTTTTTGTACCCCTGCGTGGGATTAACTCTTTTGGCATGTATATGTATCTAACGAACTACAGTTTTACCTGCGTCCTTTTGTATCTTCGGACCAGAACCTTGGACTTGCCTTTTTATCATGTCAGCTCCCTTATATTTATATTTCGGCATGTATTAAAACAGGATCTTGATACACTTGAACTTCGTTACATTTCGCTCTGAAACATATGTTATATATTATTATTATGGCCATTTGTTGCATGGGCCTTTACTATATTATTGGCATTTCTATTGTGATTCTAGACGCTTATCCAGGTTATCTATTCGTGCCATTAATCTGATTGGTCATGGCTTTGAGTCTCAATATCGGTTTATTGTACACAGGGGTTTGCGAAAATACATTTTATATATATACGTTTCAAAAAAAAAAACATGGGGTTTTTGGGTGTTATGTAACATTGCAAATTGTTAATTATGTCCATGACATAGTTAATAAATTGGGATGTTACACAGAAAAATTAATTCTGATCTTGAGAGGGATTTAGAAAGATTAAGAGATGCTAATGATGTTTTGATATTTGAAAAAATTGATTTGGAAAATGATATTAGCATTCTTAAGAAGTCTAAAGAAGCACTAGAAACTGCTACAGTTTCTGATACTTCAAGGTTAGAAAGTAAATCAGATTCTGAAGAGGATTCAGAAACCATATTGCTTTCTGAAAAGTGTGCTGATCTTTTGAAAACCAATATTCTTTTGAGAAAGGATTTGGAAAAGTTTGTTAATGGTACTAAAAATCTTGAAATGATTTTAGGATCACAAACAACTTATTTTGATAAAAATGGGATTGGTTATGTTCCAGAAAGCAGATTTGCAAAACATAAAAAGTCTTTTAAGAAAACCTTCAGAAAGGCAAAATGTTTTTACTGCTCTAAAACTAATCATATTTCTGATGATTGCTGGTTATATAAATCCAAAGGAAATTATGATTCTGATATCAGAAATCCAAAGGAAACTAACAAGAAAGGATCTAATAAACTTTGGATACCTAAAATTCATCTGAAATTACTTGCAGAAATGCTTAAAAACCAAAACCATGGATCAGAAAAGGTGGTATGTGGACTCAGGATGTTCCAGACACATGACTGGACAGAAAGAATGCTTCATCCAACTTAAACACAAGAACAAATGTCAAGTTAGATTTACTGATGGTACATGTGCACAAGTAAAAGGTATTGGTGATGTTAGTAAGACATCCAAACATTTTATTAGCAATGTATTGTTGGTAGATAGGCTCACACACAACCTGTTGAGTGTTAGTCAGTTCTGTGATCTTAATTTGAATGTTCTTTTTGATAAGTTTAAGGTCCAAGTGTTTGATCTTGTTAATAACAAGGTTAAATTTACAGCACATAGGATAGGCAACACATATGTTTTGTATCTAGATGATTTGGATTCTCAGAATCTGAATTGTTTATTATCTTTGGTTGATGACAAATGGTTGTGGCACAGAAAGCTAGGCCATATCAATATGAGATTGATTTCTGAAATCTCTACCAAAGACCTTGTGAGAGGACTGCCTAAGATTCTCTATACTAAGGATAAAACTTGTGATGAGTGTGAAAGAGGAAAGCAAGTTAAAACCTCATTCAAACACATTGTGTTGGTATATGCCCTAGAGGGCCAATCATAGTTGCATTTTATTATGATATTATGACATTTTATTTTATATATTTATATATATATATGAGGCATTGTTTTCATTAATTGTTTATTTATTTTAATAAACATTATGATGACCTTAGAATGGAATAAAGATTAGGTATATAACCTAATAGTGAGACTTCATTCTTAAATGTCCCTAGTCAAGTATTACTGTAAACAACAGGACAACAGTAATACGTTGAGACTAGTATGTCTATGGACTGATAACCTTTTCTCACAGGTTATGGATATGTGATATCAAGTCTGCACATAGGTATATATGGTGATATATATTGGACTGGCCCGCCATGAGAACACCACATGGATAGTAATGTGAATGTCATAAGTGATTCTCATAGTGATGATGGTACATGTAGTCCTTTGACTTGAAGTTACTGCGATCCGCTGCATGAGGAGTTATGTGCTTTGATACCGTTAAACGTTATCCGTAACAGGGTAATTAGAAAGTCGGTCATTAGGCATATCATGAATCATGTGGGCGGTGCGAGTAACGTAGAAAGAATTTGTCTCTCTCACATTACGAGAGATATATCTGTGGGCCCCTTGATGAGTAGGACTGGGTAAATTTATCGCCATACTGAAATGAATTAATGTGTGACATTAATGTCATTTATTTTATCAGTCTACTCAGAGATCAAGAAACTAATGATTTAACTATACAAGATGACTAATTCCATGCTTGTTTTAAATCTGGATATTTGGACAAAGGGACTGAAGTGTACGGTAACGTCAATCACAGAAAGGTTATGTCAAACCGTTGACTTTCTTATAACTTGGGTAGCAGTGATGTGTTGCTAGATACCGCTCACTGTTTATATTATTTAAATGGGATTTAATAATATTGCCAACGTTGTAAGAACCTATAGGGTCGCACACTAAAGCAGTTTTATATTGATGCTAAATTAGTCACACTAATTTAATTGGACTTCATGAGATGGGCCTAATAAAGAATAAGATTAAATTAGTGTGACTAATTTAATTGGGCCTCCATGAGATGGAACTAATAAGAATAATTAGGGTAAAAATTAGTGTGACTAATTTAAATGGGCTTCCATAAGATGGGCCCAACAAGGCTTAGGTTTAGGTCAAGTGTTGGCTATAAATAACACACCTAAGGAGCCTTTTGGGTTGTTGATTTTATACACTTTAGCCTTCCTCTCTAGAAATCCTTATTTCTCTGTTTCTCGCTACTAGCATGGTGAGTTTCAGAAAAGCATCAAGGTGAGTGTTTGACACTCACAACTGCTGTGTGGATATCTCTAGGCCGTTTCTACACTTGCAACGGAAGAGTTTGACATAGCTCTTTGTGAAGATTCAAGAATTCAAGATTTGAAGAGTTCAATATTTGAAGAGTTCAAGAGTTCAAGATTTGAAGAGTTCAAGATTTGAAGACTTCAAGAATCGAAGAGTTCAAGAATTCAAGAACAAGAACTTTTGAAGAACTCAAGAACAAGTGTTGTTCGCAAATTGTATTGCGATAACGCTTCAACAGGTAATTCATAGATGAATCATGATCATTCACATGGGTCCTTGGGTGGGAATTGCATAAAAGTTTTTGTTTTCCGCTGCGCCTTTATGCGTGATTTCCCAACACATTGCTGATGTTGCTACTAAAAGGCCTCTAGAGCTATTGCACATGGATCTTTTTGGTCCATCTAGAACAACTAGTCTAGGAGGAAAGAAATATGTGTTTGTAATTGTTGATGACTACTCTAGATTTTGCTGGATTTTCTTTCTAAGATCAAAAGATGAAACATTTGAAAAATTCAGATTGTTTCTCAAAAGGATTCAGAATGAAAAGGGTTACAAAGTTTCAACCATTAAAAGTGATAATGGAGGAGAATTTGTAAATCATTTGTTCAAAAACCTTTGTGAGGAATCTGGTATATTTCATACTTTTTCTAATCCTAGAACTCCTCAACAAAATGGAGTTGTAGAAAGGAAAAATAGAAGTATACAAGAGATGGCTAGAACCATGATGTTGGAAAGAAAAGTAGCAAAATACTTCTGGGCTGAAGCCGTGAATACTGCTTGTTATGTTCAGAATAGGGTGTTCATTAGACCATTGCTTAAGAAAACTCCATATGAGTTGTGGTTCAATAAGAAACCTACTGTGTCTTATTTTCATGTATTTGGTTGTGATTGTTATATACTAAATACAAGAGATAATCTTGACAAGTTTGAAGCCAGATCTGATAATGCTATATTCTTAGGATATTCTTTGAATTCTAAAGCTTTTAGAGTGTATAACAAAAGGACTCTTACTGTGGAAGAATCCATACATATAACTTTCAAAGAATTCTCAATAGATTTTGCAGATTCTGATGGAAATAATGCTGAGGTGAATTCTGATGATAGAGAAAGAGAACTTGAGGAGATGAACTTCAACTCAACAAGCTCAAAGGAAGTTCATAATCAGAATTCTGAAACCACTCAGAAACCAAGTTCAGAAACTACTCAGAGTTATAGTTCAGAAACTTGTGCTTCTGATGATAATATGGTAACTTCAAACCAAGTAAATGATTTCTCACCTTTTATTAATCATGATATTTCTTCAGAAAATATAACCAGAGGCAAAAATGAATTAAAATCTCTTGATCAAAATCTCATTATTGGTGAAACTTCACATGGTGTTAGAACTAGGAGATCACTTAATGCTTTTGTATCTTTAGTTGAACCTGATTCTGTTTCTGATGCCTTAAAAGATAAAAATTGGTTAGATGCTATGAAAGAGGAACTAGATCAGTTTGAGAAAAACAAAGTTTGGTTCTTAGTGGAGAAACCTAAGGGGAAAACAGTGATAGACACTAGATGGATATTCAGAAACAAACTAGATCAACATGGTGAAGTAGTGAGAAACAAGGCTAGATTAGTGGCTCAGGGATATACATAGCAAGAAGGTATTGATTATGATGAAACTTATGCTCCTGTTGCTAGGATAGAAGCTATTAGAATTTTATTATCTTTTGCTTGTTATAAAAACTTCATTTTTGTATCAAATGGATGTTAAATCAGCTTTCTTAAATGGTTACATTTCTGAAGAAGTATATGTTAAGCAACCCCCTGGATTTGAAAATGAAAGATATCAAAATCATGTTTACAAGTTGACAAAAGCTTTATATGGTTTGAAACAAGCTCCAAGAGCTTGGTATGAAAGATTAAGCTCCCTTCTGATGAAGAATGGATTCAGAAGAGGCTTAGTGGATAATACTTTATTCACATTGCATAAAGATAAGCATTTGTTGATTGTACAAATCTATGTGGATGACATTATTTTTGGTTCTACTAACACAAGTCTTTGTGAGTATTTTTCTAAGTTGATGAAAAAGTAATTTGAAATGAGCATGATGGGAGAACTTAGATTCTTCTTGGGACTTCAACTTCAGCAACTAGAAAATGATATATTCATTCATCAATCTAAATATTGTAATGAACTGTTGAGAAAGTACAATATGCTAGATTGTAAGCCTATGTCTACACCTATACACCCCTCACAATCTCTTGAACATGATGAAAATGAAGAGAAAGTAAATGAATCTGAATATAGAGGCATGATAGGTTCTTTGCTTTACTTAACATCAAGTAGACCTGATATTAAGTTTAGTGTAGGATATTGTGCTAGATTTCAATCTAAACCAAAAGTTTCTCATTTAGGATTAGTCAAAAGGATCTTTAGATATCTTAAAGGTACTACTAATCTTGGTATTTTCTATGAGAAAGGAGATACTTTTGATGTGTTAGGATACACAGATTCAGATTTTGCTGGTGATAAACTAGAAAGGAAAAACACTACTAGAGGATGTTGTCTTATAGGAAACAAATTGGTAACTTGGTCATGCAATAAACAAGAAACTGTTGCATTATCAACAACTGAAGTAGAGTATGTTGCTGCATCATCAAATTGCAAACAACTTTTGTGGATCAGAAACCAATTAGAAGATTATCACTTGAGGTACAAATCTTTACCTTTGTTTTGTGATAGTACAAGTGCTATTTGCATTGCTAAAAATCCAGTGTTACATTCTAGAACTAAACACATTGATATCAAACATCACTTTATTAGAGATCATGTATTAAAAGGTGATATTGAACTGAAATTTGTTGAAACTGAACACAATTTGGCTTATATCTTTACCAAACCCCTATTAGAAGATAAATTTGTATTTCTTAGAAACAAACTCAACATTATATCTGTTTAAACCTTTTTGATTATGACAAAAAGGGGGAGAATGATTTACTGTGATCTTTCCTGTATTGGGAGAATGATTTGGGGAGAATTAATGGATGTAATCTTTCTGGAAAATAGTTCAGAAAGGGGGAGTTTATAGTTTCTGATAACAATAACACTACATATATTCCCTGAATTGAATATTGTATGTAGGGGGAGATACATGTTTCTATCTCATATGAATATTATGTTTAGGAGGAGATATATGTCACTATCTGGACATATGATTCTCATTGATACATGTATTGTTCAGAAAATAGTATGATATATATTGTGTAATGTTGGAATTCTGAAACATTATTACTTTCTTATAGAATCATATATAAGTTTCTGAAAGTATTCTTTTTGAGAAAGTGTTTTCTAAACTCTACATCAATGTTATGTTTTTGTTTTAAAAATCTGAGAAAGCATTGAAAGATTACATAAGTTTTGTCATCATAAAAAAGGGGGAGATTGTTAATGTAATTCCTCATTTGGTTTTGATAATAACAAAACTCATGTAACTTTGTGAGTTGTATTGAGAAGCTATAGTATAAATGATTGTAATAGGATGAGAAAGCTTCTTTGTATTGAGAAACCACTATGAGAAAGTAAGTGAGAGATGCTTCATGTATTGTATTGAAACAATTGTAATATTTGTAACAGAAGCATAGTTAATAGGATTAGTTATGTATTAGGATTATATAATGTATAATCTTTGTAATACTTATGAGAAAGTCAAGAGAAGAATTTCAGAAGCTGGAAGAGGTCCAGAACATGGTTCAGAAACTTAATGAGTTTCTGATACGAGTTCAGAAAGTTACTCAGAAACTTAATGAGTTTCTGGTTGAGAAAGCCAAAGTCAGAACTGAGTTGAATGTTGAATATTAGGTTCTGGTGTATATTTGTTTTTAACGCATGTGTATGTAAAATAGAAAATTATATTTTACACATGTTAGAAAAGGGAATTAAGTTTAAAATGTAAATGGATAAAACCTTATCCATATTAGCTTTCCCACCAAGTTAAAAGAGCTGTTAATGACAGCTGTGCATTTTCAATTTGAAAGAGCTCTCTATAAATAAATGAGTCTCAAGTTGTATTTGCAAGAGACAATCAGAATGAGATAGCACAGAAAAAGAAAAAGATCAGAATGATAGAAAAATCATCTGAGAGAAAAGAAAGAGCTTAAAAAGAAAGAGAAATCTGAGAGAGAAACTCAGATACATTTTGAGAAAGAAAGAAAAGAGCTATGAGCTAGAAGAGAAAAAGAAAGAGAAAAGAAGGCTCAAGAATGTATGATCAGAATAATGTTCTGATTCAATTGTGAAGATTGAAGAGTAGAAGGAATTTCTAGAGTTAAAGATTTCAGAAGTTGATCAAGATCAAAGAGTTTGAGGTTTAGAGAAACCGGATCAGAAGATAATTGAAGTCAATTTCTCAAGGAAGTCGTTCATAGAAAGGGTGATCAGAAGCAAGGTTCTGAAAAGTCCTTGGTGTGATTCAAGGCAGGAAAATCTTTCCAGAGGGGATATCTGGAGAGTGGAAAATCTTTAGAAGGGATTATTCTAAAGTGTCGAACCTGAGAAGGTTGCAAAATATATCTTTGTATTGATACCTGTGCTTTCTGGTGCATTTCTAGTGGAACTCAGTCTTTGAAAGATTGAAGAACTGGATGTAGGCTCACATTGGCCGAACCAGTATAAAATTGGTCAAATCTCTCTAACCTTTCACTATTTGCATTAATTGTTTTGATTGCTAAGAAATTGTGCTTATAATCTGATATTTTTTATTTCTGATTGAACATCTCAAGAACAAACTTAAAACAACAATCTGAAAGTTAAAGAAACTAAAGCTAAAGGAATCTTTATGTGTTTAACTTTCTGATATATGATATTTGTTATTTGGGTAATTGAAATCTGAAATAAACAATTTAAAGAACACATTACAGAAAGAGAAATTAGAGAATTGAAATCTGTAACTAGTTTTCTCAAGAACACTTTCTTAAGAAACTGTCTTTTGTTCTCTGCACAATTGTTGCTTAGATTTCTGATTGCAATTGAAAAACATATCATATTGTATTGTGTTGATTGATTTGTTTGTGAAATAATTGTTTAGAAACATATCTATATAATATTGTAAAAGAGAGGTAATGATTGATTACCAATTTGCCCATTAATTGAGTCTCTATAAATGTGACACGTATGCAATTTTAGGTACCCTTTATTTTTATTCTTTCAGAATATTTACAAATCTTTAGTGTATCTTTTAAAAATTAATATCTAATATATATGTATCTTTTATTTTATTTAGAATAATTGATTATATACATAAAATATTTGGAAATGATAATATTTGATTTGAAAATGTCTTGAAAGAATTATGATAAAATCCTTATATATTATATATAATCTACAAATATACATATGAAGTTAAATGATAAAATTGCACAGTACAAATTGGTTATGATATAATCCTTAATTAATTATGATAAAATCCTTATATATTATATATAATCTACAAATATACATATTGTTTTTCAAAAATTGTCTTGCATGATAATTTTATGGACAATAACTAATTATATATTCTATAAATTAGGATTCATACTACCATCTTCATCTCTATTATAGTTTTCACTCAATAGAGAGTTGTTCTCAAAAAACAATGTCGATCAATTATGATCTCATCAAAGATATTAACGTCAGGGCTACCGGAAAGGAATGGAAAATAAAAATTCGAGTTATAAGATATTGGAGACTCCCTAACTTCATGGATCGATCGGAGGAGCCTTCTATTGAGATGATTTTTCTTGATAATCATGTAATGTTATTTCTATATTATATTGATGTTTATTCGTTCTTTATTTTTGTATAATAAAGCACACTCTTCATGCACAGAATTATAGAAATACTCTCCATGCACCGGATTATAAAAATCTATGTCTTCTATAAAGCACACTCTTCATGGATAGGATTATAAAAATCTACGTACACATTCCGTTCTTTGATATATAATTGTTCAACACATTTCTTTATAATCATCTACGCCTTCTATCAACTTTTATTTGTGCTTTATAAAAAAAATTACTTGGTTTTGATATTCCATGATATATTTTTATATGTACTAACGTTTTTATATTTGCTTTAATCTATGGTTGTATTTTATGAGCTATTAAGAATATTTTATGATTGTATTTTTCTTTGACTAACAGGGATATAGAATACATTGTTCAATTAAAAGCTTTCATGTACATCTTTATCAAAAAAAAATTGAAGAAGGACGAGTTTATGTCGTATCAAATTTGTCTGTGGCACTGAATGAACGTAAGTACAAAGCCACCACGCACGAGTTCAAACTCAACTTCAGGCGGGACACTAAGGTCCAAGAAATTGAAGAAAAGAATATAAAAATGAATGCCTTTATGATAATTCCGTTCACTCAGATATTAGCAGAACCCAAAGAAGATGCTTACTTACTTGGTATGTAAATGTCTAATATGTCTAATTTGATAATATAATCATAAATATTGCATTTGATTAAATGCTAACATGATTTATTTGTTAAATTTCCAGATGTGATAGGTTTGATTACCGCAATAGATCCGCTGAAAACTTTGCCACCAAAAAATGGCAAAACTTTGGACTATGTAGAGCTAGAACTGGATAATTTAGAGTATGTTTTTTTATTATTATGATACTGCATTTCTTTTTTTTTTTTTTGTATCTTGAAATTTCATGTTTTCTAACATTATGTAGGGGTTCCAAGCTCAAATGCACTTTATGGGAGGAATTTGCTCATCAACTTAATAAATACATGGCTGAAAATTCATCTACTAAGTGCATATTGCTTCTTCAACATGAAAAGATGAAGAAAGATTTTAAAGGTATGTAAAATTATTATCAAATTTACATTTGGTCACGTTTCTTATTATATTATTTTCAAAATGTTTGTAATTATTTTCAAAAAAATACTTAAATCTTTATATTATCTTAGGAAGATAAATTGACAATCACTTATTTATATTATCTTTATATTATCATATTTATAAAATAAATGGGTTCTGTAATCTTAATCAGTTATTTTCCTGGAAATTGTAAAAAGTAAAAGAAAAAACCAATAAATTGAATTCTGCAATGGTATAGTATTTTTGTATTGGTTCTTAGTTGTTACCTAGAGAAGGTGCACAAGTAGTTTATTTGCACGATTATATATTTGCTTCTATCCCAACTTCTCTCTTACATACTGAATATATATATTCAAGTCAATATCACTGTAACAAGACTATACTCTTGTACAAAACTTTGGAATATGTGCCCTTTATATGTATTTTGGAATGTCTATACAAGACTAGACTTTTGTGCAAAAGCTGAAACAGGGTCTCTTTTTTCTATATTATTTTTCTATATTATACTTGATGCATTACCTAATCTTTTCAGTGGACTTATTATTTATGGGTGTGTTATTTTTTAATAATTCTTGCATTTAATAGTGATAATTGTCCAATAAAAGTACTAAAAGATCTCAAATTTTAGTTTTTTAATTCCCTCCATAGTATCTCATGATTATGCTAACTAAAATATCCAAAGCTAACAACCTTTGATATACTGCAAGAAGCTCTTTCCATTCGCCTTTTTACTTTTGGAGCATATATCTATATAAACTATTTCAATTTTTTGTATTTTATTTTCTATTTACTACCACATTATTTTATCCCCCATTATATTGAGGTTTTGGAGTGACTTTATACTAAATAAATTTACATGTATTGGTCACATGTTTTTCATTGTGAAATTGTATTTTTATGTACCACAGGAAATATGGGCATCTCAAATTCTCAATATGGTTCTAAGCTATATATTAATGCTGATTTCCCTGAAGTTGTTGAATTTCGCAACAAGTAAGTTAAACTATAATTTGTGTGACATTTTATGCATAATAAACATGTTTTCATTTATACTGGCATATACATGATATCTTTTTTCTTTTATTAGGTTGATAAGTGATGCAACTTTATCTTCACATTCATTAATGTCTTTGGACTCTAAGTCAGCTTACTCTCTTGAGGAGGATTTTTTGTCTCTCACCCAACACAAGACTATTGTTGAACTAAATGATGGTAATCAGGTAAAATAGATCATTTTATTTTGATTAATTTTAAAGTTTATCAACACCTATTATATTTCTTAAGATTGTAATATATGTCCTAGGTTGGAACATTTTCTATAATTGCTACTGTGAAGGACATAGATCCCAAACTTGGTTGGTGGTATAAGTCATGCAAAAAATGTTTTGGTGGTTTGAGAGTTGACGAGGGTTTGTTTCTTTGCAAAAGATGCAAGACTTATGAGCGTGTGTTTACTCCAAGGTAATATACTTGAACTTTCTTATGATGTAGATAATTTTTATTATTAGTTTAATATTTCTCTATTGTAGTACTTCTATTTATGGCATGTGATTATTTGTTTGATGCAGGTATAGTATTCGACTAAGGGTTGTTGATGACACGGACTCTACCACTTTTGTATTGTTTGATCGTGAAGCATCAAAATTTCTAAATATTTCTGCTTCAGACCTTCGTCTCAAACACTCTACCAAGTTATTATGTATAAACCAATGTATTTGATATTTACTCCCAGTTAAATTGATTACACTTTTCTCGATGGTGAGTCACATCATATTTGTTATATATAATAGGGAGGTGATGTAAAGGAAATACCGGACGAGCTTACTGCATTCAAGAATAAGAAATTTCTCTTCAAGGTCCAAGTGAAGCTTCAAGATTTCAACTCCTATGAACCATTTGTAATTCATGTGTCCAAGCTTTGTTATGATGATACTTTAATTGCAGCTTTTGAACGCAAATTCATTTTAGATTTTGTGAGTGACTCTTCTCCTTGAGTGTAGTTGAAGCTACTATCTCATGTACTTATTTGATGCTACTATCTCATGTACTTATTTTATCTTGTGATACACTCTTTTTAGGTACCACCTATGATTGAAAGTTCATATAATGCAACTTGTCCAAGTGAGCCTTCTGAAAATTGCAAAGTGAGTAATCTACTTTTATTATTGGAACAACATATTTTTTGCCTATTATATTGTATTCCATTGTTATCATAATGCAATAATATGCTAAGAATAACAAATATTTTCATAACATAACATCTGAGTCATGTGACAACATTGAGTTTCTTGGATCCTCACCTTCAAATACTCCTACAACTAAGAAACGAGATGGGACCTTGATTGTAGGGCTTGATGGTAACCATACTGATGATGCCAATGAATCTGCTACAAAGTTGAGAAAAGTGATGCATAAGCCTTGAAGGAGATTTTTCTTAGTTTATTTTAGATTATTATTTACTGCATTTTTTTCTATTTTGCTTTTACCTTAGTTTAAGTGGTTTGATTATATTTTCTAAATGTATTTTAATTTTATTATAACTTTATACGTATTGATGATGATCTATATTTATATTGGCTTAATTATTATATATAAACAATTATTTATGAATTACTTCTCTCCTTAATTATTCGTTATATTTATTTTCTCATTCTTCTATAATATGAATGTTATACTTTAAAAGAAATTGATTGCAACGGAAGATGAATATACGTATGGCAGAACTTGGTGTGCAACAGTATGATGTGAACAATCAATATATATAATATATTCGAGACACATGAAATATTTATATAGGAAAGTTTTTCAGATAGGCTTTATATTATGTCTAAGGTAATATCCCTATGCAAACAAGTTAACAATTCCAAGCCTTTCATGTCCTAATTACGAGTAGATATTACACATCTTCCAGTGATAGACGATAAATTCATAACACCCACCAATCGCAGAGGGAACTGAACTGTGAAAGGACGACGGTGAGACTTAGGTAGAAGAATGTTAGTATTGGTCTTGGTGTTGATGGAGGATTGGGCATTGGTGTTGTTGTTGATAATAATAGTAGATCTTGATTCTAAGATCTGCTCAAGTGTCATCTCCAAATCATCTTCTTCATCCATGTTCTTTATAGCTTCATAAATAAATAAACAAATAAATATAAGCTGAAATGGGAGGAAGAAGAAGAATTTGTGTTTCTAGGAAGAAGAGTAGTTGATTAGAAAAAAGGTGTTTCTTTTTTTTCTTACTTGAAGAAACAATGTGGTATATGGATTTGGTACTTGCAGAAAGAAAGAAAGAAAAAGATTGAAGAATGAAGAGAGAGCAGTGAGCACTACTGTTTCTTGCACTGCTTCTTTGTCTCTCCTTTTTGTTCCCCTTTTATAGCCCATTAACAGCTCTATACCTCACAGTACAATAATCCAACTCCCATTTTTTTATTTTCTGCTTTTTATTATTATTATTAGTTTATAATAATATAATATTG
Source organism: Aeschynomene evenia (assembly GCA_013621005.1). Taxonomy (NCBI): domain Eukaryota; kingdom Viridiplantae; phylum Streptophyta; class Magnoliopsida; order Fabales; family Fabaceae; genus Aeschynomene; species Aeschynomene evenia. Next base: position 57,252 of record RYYW01000138.1, on the reverse strand, counting down.
TTATCTTTATTATAGGCTGAAAAAATATCTCAGCTAACTTCTCAAGAGGTTAATTAGAAAAAAAAAGAATAAGAAAGATAAATGATTTTTCTCGGATAAGTTTACGTGATTCCTTTAAAAAAGAGCTTAAGAAATGGAAACAAGTTAATCAAAATTTAAAAGGACAAGACCCAACAAAAGAAAGAAAAAAAAAATGAGAGGCAAACATTATGATGTACCATTCTAGGTAGGGTATACAGTGCACCAAAAGATTTATCTTCTTTCATATTCTTTTCTTTGTTTATGGTTTTTGAAGTTAAATTATGGTAAAATCCTTATATATTATATATAATCTACAAATATACATATATAATCTACATATATATATATATATACTTCATAGATTTATTTTTTTATTATATGATTTGATAAGCATAAAATATACTAAGAATTATTAGAGATTACAATGTTGTATAATGATATTATAATAGTATCTTTTTTTTCTATATTATACTTGATGCATTACCTAATCATATTATTCTTGCCTAATTTTATAGTCAGCTTCCCTAGCGAAAGTTAGGTATTGCATGAGTTCATCACTAGACATGAGTCGGCTTCTAAATTAGACATGATGGCTGTAGGGTAATCATAATTTTATAACTTTTGTCACGACCCAACTCGGATCGTGACCGGCACATGGGACACCGAGTCCCATGTCAGCCTTAACCTGTGATTCACACACAATCTAGCCAAACAACAACAGCCACAACTACTTTAACATGCATTCATACATAAAATCCATACATATATAGGGTTCTCAAAGTATCACCCATAAATCCATAATACATATAACATGGTCATAATATCCTGCTCAATCCATAAGCTAACATAATTCCAACAGAAATGTAACAAGTCTTAATTAGACTTACAACACGTACATAACTTAGACAATCCTGTTTGTAAACCTATGGAGCATACTACAGAGACAATAGACAATAACATAACGCCTCTAAACACTGAGGCTCACCAAAGCTAAGAGCTCGGGGGAACGGAAGGACTGTTGGTGTATGCCCTAGAGGGCCAATCATAATTGCGTTTTTATGATGTTATGACATTTTATATTATATATTTATATATATATATATATGAGGCATTTCATTCATTAATTGTTTATTTATTTTAATGAACATTATGAAGTCCTTAGAATGGAATTATTTAAATATTAAATATTAGGTACATGACCTAATAGTGAGAATCCATTCTTAAATGTCCCTAGTCGAGTATTACTGAACCAACAGGACAACAGTAATGCATTGAGGCTAGTATGTGTATGGACTGATAACCTTTTCTCACAGGTTATGGATATGTGATATCAAATCTACACATAGGTATAATTGTAGTATACTGGATTGACCCGCCATGAGAACATCACATGGATCGTAACGTGAATGTCATAGATGATTCTCATAGTGATGATGGTACATGTGATCCTTCGACTTGAAGTTATTGCAATCCGCTACATGAGAAACTGTATGTTTTAATATCGTCAAACGTTATCCGTAACAGGATAATTATAAAGTCGATTATTGGATATATCGCGAATCATGTATGCAGATGTGAGTAACGTAGATAGGATTTGTCCCTCTCACATTACGAGAGATATATCTGTGGGCCCTTGATGAGTAGGACTGAGTAAATGCATGGCCGTGCTGAAATGAATTAATGTGTGACATTAATCTCATTTAATTTTATCAGTCTACTCGGTAATCAAGAAACTAATGATTTGACTATACAAGATGACTAATTCCATGCTTGTGTTAAATCTAGATATTTGGACAAAGGGATTGAATTGTACAATAACATCGATCACGTAAAGGTTATGTCAAACCGTTGACTTTCTTATAACTTGGGTAACAGTGATGTGTTGCTAGATACCGCTCATTGTTTATATTATTAAATAGTATTTAATAATATTGCCAACGCTATGAGAACCTATAGGGTCACACACTAAAGCAGTTTTTAAATTGATGCTTAATTAGATTAAATTAGTGTGACTAATTTAATTGCATTGGGCTAACATCAGATGGGCCTAATAAGACACAAACTAGGTTTAGGTTTTCTATGAGATGAGAGTGGAGTGTTGGCTATAAATAGCAACACATATGAGCCTAGCCTCACACACAAGAATTTTGAATTCACACTCTCTCACTCAGAGAAAGCTAATCCTTGTTTTCTCTGAAATTCACTACTAGCATAGAGAGTCTCAGAGGAGCATCAAGGTGGACGTGTGACGGCCACAGCTGCTGTGTGGACTTCTAAAGGCCGCCGCTGCTACTGCGTCGGAAGGATTGACATAGCTCATTTCGTGTAGCTGTCACGCTTCAACAGGTAAATCAAATATGATTTATGATATTTCACAAGGGTCTATGGGAGGGAATTGCATGTAAAATTTTTGTTTTCCGCTGCTTCTATATGCATGATTTCCCAACAGTGGTATCAGAGCTACTTGTGAAAATGTATTTCTGTTTGATGGCATTACCTGTGATTTATATGATAAATACGGTTTTGTTATGTTTTTGTTTTTGTTTATGGGATAAACATGGTTTTGATTTTTTTTATATGAATATGTTTTGTTCTTTTGATTATATGATAATCTCGAAATATACATGTTATGTGATAACATGGTTTTTCTTCTTTGCCAATAAGGTTTCATGAAAACATGTTTTTGTTGATAGTGTTATGAGATAACTCTGTAACTCATTTTATATATTGATGTGTTTCGGTCAAAATTCGATTTTGATATATGTGGTTTAAGAAACACTCTTGTATAAACTTGATTTTCAAAAGGATGTGAGACACAGATTCAAGAGTTGAATTCATATGTGTTCAATCATTATTTCAAAATTTTCTAATTCTTGATGATGAATTAGAATTTTTGAAATTCATATGATTATTCTCATTGTGATGAATTAATATTTATGAATCCATATGGCTATCTCAAATTTCAAAATTTATTTCTTTTTGAAATTTTGTCCAAGATTGGCTATTCTTGAATTTCAAAATCTTGTATCCATATCAGATAATTTGATTTTAAAGTATAGTTATTTTATATTTCAAAAATCTGTTATCCTTAAAACCATTAAACCATGGAGCCAGCTGCATGTCACGATCTAATATATCAACAGCGCCTATAATCCGAGAGTGAATGTAACGGTCAACGCCTATGTTTGCTTTTGAATGAAAAGCGCCTATCGAACGTGACTTGGATTGCTTCATCGCTGCTAGTGGAGATTCTGCCTTTTACTTCTTGCGCCTATATACATTCACGATTATATATATACATTCACGTAAGCTCCACTATATACATTATATATATATATATATATATATATATATATATTCAAATTTTGAAATATTTTAATTAATGAGATTAATTAAAAACAGAACACCTATATACATGGAGTATCTATATTTCAAATTTTGAAATATTTTAATTAATGGGATTAATTAAAAACAGAACACCTATATATATGGAGTATCTATATTTCAAATTTTGAAATCCTTTTAATTAATAAGATTGATTAAAACGGAACACCTATATATATGGTATATTTGTATTTCAAATTTGAGATCTTTTAATTAATATGATTAATTAAAATTTAAGATCTTTTATTAATATGTGATTAAATTTCATACGGGGCGCGTGTTTAATTTGTAATTGATTAAAATGATATAAAGTATTTCTTTTATCATGTCATGGGATGCATGTATATAAGTTCTCATATGCTTTATTTATTTTATTCTATTATTACATGTATGTTGCATTTGCATGTTTTATGTATATGTATGAGATACATGTATGAATTTTATATGTTAAATGGTTTAACATTATATGGTGAGATCTATTTATAAAAATCCCTTATTATAAAATATTAAGTCATGATAGTCTTCCAATGCCTGGCACTCGTCAAGACTGTTATCGATGTAGTGTGGGTCTGCCAAAGCAGGGCACTCTTATCTATAGCAGTAAGGCGCGATAGGACAAGCAAGTAATGTCCGACTGTCAACCATTGGGTTTGACTTAACTAAGTGAGATTCAATAAGATTGAGAGGCTTAGAGGCAATGAAAAGTTGGGCTTTAATTCATAAGATGAATTAGAATAAGATATTATTCACCCAACTATCCAAGAATTGTATAAGATACAATTGGAAAGAGTTTCCTACCTAAATAGTCGAAACTTTAAGCGATCAACCAAAGTTGACTTAAAGCTAGATGAAATATGGATCTTAGCCTACTATAAAATATTCCAAAGGAAAATTTTACGAATCAATGTAGAGGGTCATTGATTTGAATAAAATAGTAGGAGAAATATTTAATTAAAGACCTAATTAAATATTATATATATGTCCTGATACTCACTTTGCATATTTTCTTTCTGTAGTTTATTATGGCATCACACGCATCAACTAACCTGTCACTGCGATCTATCCTTGAGAAGGATAAGTTGTCTGGAACGAATTTTCTGGACTGGTACAGAAACTTGAGGATTGTCCTCAAGCATGAAAAGAAATTTTATGTCCTCGAAGGACCTATTCCTGAGGAGGCACCAGCTGCAACTGCTTCTAGGGCTGACAAGGATGCTTATAAGAAGCATCAGGATTATGCCTTAGATGTTTGTTGTCTCATGCTTGCTACCATGACCCCTGAGTTGCAAAAACATCATGAGAGCATGGAGGCGTACGATATGATCGTACACCTCAAGCAACTCTATCAAGGGCAAGCAAGGCAGGAGAGGTTTGAAGCTTCCAAAGCCCTTTTTAGCTGCAAGATGTCAGAAGGAAGTCCTGTGGGTGCTCATGTGCTCCAAATGATTGGATACATTGAGAACCTTGAAAGGTTGGGCTTCCCTCTAGGCCAAGAGTTGGCCACTGACCTGATCTTACAGTCATTGCCTGAGTCATATGGACAGTTCGTCATGAACTATAACATGAATGACTTTAATAAGACCTTGCCTGAATTGCTGAGCATGTTGAGAACAGCTGAGCAGAATATAAATAAAGGCAAAGGCAAGGCCATCTTGATAGTTCAAGGTGGAAAGGGCAAAAAGAAGCAAGGCAGCAAGCCCAAGGGCAAAGGCAAGGCAAAGGGCAAGGGCAATGAAAAGCCCAAGTCGAAAGCCTTGAAGCCTAAGGGTGGTGTGTCTAAAGAGGGCACCTGCTTCCATTGCGGTGGGACCGGACATTGGAAGAGGAACTGTGCAAAATACCTGGAAGAATGCAAGAAGAACAAAGGAAGTGAGACTTCCGCTTCAGGTATATTTGTTATAGAAGTCAATTTATCTACTTCTGCATCATGGGTATTAGATACTGGATGTGGTTCTCATATTTGTACAAATAAACAGGTGCTAAATGAGAGTAGATCATTGACGAAGGGTGAAGTCGACCTACGAGTTGGAAATGGAGCAAGAGTTGCTGCATTAGCTGTAGGATCTTATGATTTGACTTTGCCCACTGGGCTTGTAATTCAGTTAGAGAACTGTTATTTCGTACCTTCCATTAGCAAAAACATCATTTCTATTTCCAGTTTGGATGAACTTGGTTTTAGTTTTATAATTAAGAACAAATGTTGTTCCATTTATTATGATGATGTGTTTTATGGTAGTGCACCTATGTTTAATGGACTTTATGTACTTGATCTCGAAAAGCCTATCTATAACATTAATATCAAGAGGTTCAAACCAAATGAATTGAACCCTTCTTACCTTTGGCATTGTCGTTTAGGTCATATAAATGAGAAGCGCATTTCAAAACTCCATAAGGATGGATTATTGGACTCATTTGATTATGAATCATATGAGACATGTGAATCTTGTTTATTGGGAAAAATGACTAAGGCACCATTCACTCAAAAGGGTGAAAGGGCCACTGAGCTTTTGGGCCTTATACATACCGATGTATGTGGACCCATCAGTACCTTGGCCAGAGGTGGTTTTCAGTACTTCATCACATTCACTGATGATTTCAGTAGATATGGATATGTGTATCTTATGAGACACAAATCGGAATCCTTTGAAAAGTTCAAAGAATTCAAGAATGAAGTAGAAAACCAACTTGGAAAGAGTATTAAAATCCTTCGATCAGATCGAGGAGGTGAATACTTGAGTCAAGAGTTTGATGACTATCTACGAGAGTGTGGGATACTATCCCAACTCACTCCTCCTGGAACGCCACAATGGAATGGTGTTTCTGAGAGAAGAAATCGAACATTGTTAGACATGGTTCGATCAATGATGAGTCATGCAAACCTTCCAAATTCTTTCTGGGGACATGCTGTCTTAACAGCAGCATTTACACTTAACCGTGTTCCAACCAAAACGGTAGAAAAGACACCATATGAGATGTGGACTGGTAAACTAGCCAGTGTGTCTTTTATGAAGATTTGGGGTTGTGAAGCTTATGTGAAACGTCAAGTCTATAATAAGCTTGAACCTAAATCTGAAAAGTGCTTCTTTGTGAGATATCCTAAAGAAACCAAGGGATATTATTTCTACAACCAATCTGACAACAAAGTGTTTGTTGCACGAACTGGTGTATTCCTTGAGAAGGAATTCATTGGAACCAGTGGGAGGAAAGTAGAAATTGAAGAAATACTTCAACCACAAGAAGAGACTGAGGTGGAACAAGAGCAGAGCACACAAGTTGTTGTGGTACAACAACCTGCTCAAGTAACGCAAGAACCACGTAGGTCAGACAGAACACGTCACCCACCTGAGAGATATGGATTTCTCATGACTCAACAGGGTGATGTGCTGCTCATAGATCAAGATGAGCCTGTCACCTATCAGGAGGCCATTACTGGGCCTGAATCTGAAAAGTGGCTAGAAGCCATGAAATCTGAAATGGATTCCATGTACACTAACGAGGTATGGACCTTGGTTGATCAACCTGAAGGGGTAAAACCCATAGGTTGCAAGTGGGTTTTCAAAAAGAAAACTGACATGGATGGTAATGTGATTACTTTTAAAGCAAGACTGGTTGCAAAGGGTTTCAAGCAAACTCATGGTATAGACTATGATGAAACCTTTTCACCTGTCGTAATGCTTAAGTCCATTCCGATTTTACTTGCTATCGCTGCATACTATGATTATGAGATATGGCAGATGGATGTCAAAACTGCTTTCCTTAATGGAAATCTCCTTGAGGATGTGTACATGACACAACCCGAAGGGTTTGACATTGGAGATAATACTGCAAAAGTATGCAAGTTACAGCGATCAATCTATGGATTGAAGCAAGCTTCTAGAAGTTGGAATCTTCGTTTTGACGAAACTGTAAGACAGTTTGGATTCGTCAAGAATGAAGATGAACCTTGTGTTTACAAGAAGGTTAGTGGGAGCACAGTTGCATTTCTGGTCTTGTATGTAGACGACATACTTCTCATTGGAAATGACATCCCCACATTACAGTCTATTAAGACTTGGCTTGGGAATTGTTTTTCGATGAAGGACTTGGGCGAAGCCACTTACATATTGGGTGTAAGGATCTATAGAGATAGATCAAATAGATTGCTTGGCCTGAGCCAGAGTACATACATAGATAAAGTGTTGAGACGCTTTAACATGCATGATTCAAAGAAAGGGTTCTTGCCTATGTCACATGGTGTGACACTCTCAAAGAATCAATGTCCCCTTTCACAAGCCGATAGAGATCGGATGAGTAAGATTCCATATGCTTCTGCAATTGGATCTATCATGTATGCTATGTTATGTACACGACCAGATGTCTCGTATGCTTTGAGCATGACGAGCAGATACCAGTCAGATCCCGGTGATAGTCACTGGACAGCCGTCAAGAATATCCTTAAATACTTGAGAAGAACTAAGGATTCATTCTTGGTATACGGCGGTGAGGAAGAGCTTGTTGTAAAAGGATACACTGACGCTAGCTTCCAAACCGATAAAGATGATTCCAAATCGCAATCAGGTTATGTGTTTTGTCTTAATGGCGGGGCTGTGAGCTGGAAAAGTTCAAAGCAGGAGACAGTCGTCGATTCTACTACAGAGGCCGAGTATATTGCTGCCAGTAATGCAGCAAAGGAGGCTGTTTGGATCAAAAAGTTCATTGCTGAGCTTGGTGTGGTTCCTTGCATCGAGGACCCAGTGGCTCTCTATTGCGACAACAATGGAGCCATTGCACAAGCTAAGGAACCCAGATCTCACCAGCGATCCAAAACACATACTTAGGCGTTTTCATCTCATTCGAGAGATTATCGATAGAGGAGATGTGAAGATATGCAAAGTACCGACTGAAGATAACATCGCTGACCCACTGACCAAGCCCCTTCCTCAGCGGAAGCATGATGGGCATACTAGATCATTAGGCATTAGGGATATGCCAGATTGGCTCTAGTGCAAGTGGGAGACTGTTGGTGTATGCCCTAGAGGGCCAATCATAATTGCGTTTTTATGATGTTATGACATTTTATATTATATATTTATATATATATATATATGAGGCATTTCATTCATTAATTGTTTATTTATTTTAATGAACATTATGAAGTCCTTAGAATGGAATTATTTAAATATTAAATATTAGGTACATGACCTAATAGTGAGAATCCATTCTTAAATGTCCCTAGTCGAGTATTACTGAACCAACAGGACAACAGTAATGCATTGAGGCTAGTATGTGTATGGACTGATAACCTTTTCTCACAGGTTATGGATATGTGATATCAAATCTACACATAGGTATAATTGTAGTATACTGGATTGACCCGCCATGAGAACATCACATGGATCGTAACGTGAATGTCATAGATGATTCTCATAGTGATGATGGTACATGTGATCCTTCGACTTGAAGTTATTGCAATCCGCTACATGAGAAACTGTATGTTTTAATATCGTCAAACGTTATCCGTAACAGGATAATTATAAAGTCGATTATTGGATATATCGCGAATCATGTATGCAGATGTGAGTAACGTAGATAGGATTTGTCCCTCTCACATTACGAGAGATATATCTGTGGGCCCCTTGATGAGTAGGACTGAGTAAATGCATGGCCGTGCTGAAATGAATTAATGTGTGACATTAATCTCATTTAATTTTATCAGTCTACTCGGTAATCAAGAAACTAATGATTTGACTATACAAGATGACTAATTCCATGCTTGTGTTAAATCTAGATATTTGGACAAAGGGATTGAATTGTACAATAACATCGATCACGTAAAGGTTATGTCAAACCGTTGACTTTCTTATAACTTGGGTAACAGTGATGTGTTGCTAGATACCGCTCATTGTTTATATTATTAAATAGTATTTAATAATATTGCCAACGCTATGAGAACCTATAGGGTCACACACTAAAGCAGTTTTTAAATTGATGCTTAATTAGATTAAATTAGTGTGACTAATTTAATTGCATTGGGCTAACATCAGATGGGCCTAATAAGACACAAACTAGGTTTAGGTTTTCTATGAGATGAGAGTGGAGTGTTGGCTATAAATAGCAACACATATGAGCCTAGCCTCACACACAAGAATTTTGAATTCACACTCTCTCACTCAGAGAAAGCTAATCCTTGTTTTCTCTGAAATTCACTACTAGCATAGAGAGTCTCAGAGGAGCATCAAGGTGGACGTGTGACGGCCACAGCTGCTGTGTGGACTTCTAAAGGCCGCCGCTGCTACTGCGTCGGAAGGATTGACATAGCTCATTTCGTGTAGCTGTCACGCTTCAACAGGTAAATCAAATATGATTTATGATATTTCACAAGGGTCTATGGGAGGGAATTGCATGTAAAATTTTTGTTTTCCGCTGCTTCTATATGCATGATTTCCCAACAAGGACTCGCCTCCTGATCGGCACCTGAATCTGAAAATGGTTTGTATGAATGGGTGAGTCATACGCTCAGTGAATAATAGATTAAAAACAGTTTATGCAACAATACAGTAATCATATGTACAGTCATAGCAATCCATCACATAATCACCATACCACACGTTCCGCAATTCGTCTTATGTATTGTTATTACAAGTGTATTCATTATTAGAGATCCCGGGAGCCCAGCCCCTCCTCAGACTTTATCAAACTCGACCCCGGGAGCTATGCCCCTCCCACTACTGAAAATGCGGGTATTTCCGACGGAATTTCCGACGGATTTTAGACGAATTTTTTCGTTATAGTCGGTTTTCAGACGGATTTGGCTAAAAAAATACCCGTCAAAAAAACGCTCGTCGGAAATATTTTCGACGGTTTTTTCGTTAATTCCGTCGGAAAATAATTTTTATTTCCGACGGATTTTGGACGGTTATCGATTGTTAATTTTTTAAATTTCAGACGGATTTTCGGCGAAAATCAAACAATTTAATTAATTATTTTAGTCGGATTTCCGATGGATTTTGAATTTTTAAAAAAAACATTTTGGTCGGATTTCCGACGGAAATTGGAAATTTTTTAAAAAATTTTGGGTCGGATTTCCGACGGAATTTTGAAGTTTATTCAAAAAATTTTAGTCGGATTTCCGACGGAATTCGAAAATTCTTTTGAAACGGTTGGGTCGGATTTCCGACGGAATCCGTATTTTTTTAAAATGAATTTTAGTCGGATTTCCGACGGATTTTACTTTTTTTTAGATTTTTTATTTACCACCTGATTAACAATTTAAAAATACATATTAAATTGTACAAATTGAAAACAAGTAAATGATATATTGAATAGAAATTGAAATACTGATTTATAAAGAAATAGTGCAACAATACAAATATAATCGGTCAGTAGTGCAATAAAATACTGAAATGAACCCAAAAGTTATGGTAGTAGTGCAATAAAATGTATATCAAGCACATCACAACAAAACAAAAAAAAACAACTAAAATGAACTACTCGTAGTCCTGGTCTACATCGCCACCATCGTCATCATCATCATCATCATCATCGTCATCATCGGTCAGCAGACTCTCTGGAATGGGAGTTGAGCAAGTAGGCGCTAAGTTCTTAAAGAACTCTATCATACCCTTCCTCATCTTATTCATCTTAGCAAGACTCTTCTTTGCCTTTAAGGAATTGGTCTTCTCTTGAGTCAGCTTCTGCTCCAAGTGCTGGATGGTTTGTGCCTGCTGCTGGAGCTCTGCATTCATGGCCTGCACGCGATCTCTGATAGTGTCGTCCCCAGCAGCAGACCCACACGCAGAGGCTGATGCAGGAGACTGACTGTCAGTGTACCCGTAAATCCCAGTACCATAAACGCGACCCTTATACGGGCCACCAACAGTCTCTAGCCAGACCTGGTCCTCACTAGGAGGGTCTGCGGTCTGTCCAGCATCAACCTAGGTTTGATAGGCCTGTTGCGCCTCCTCAAACCTCTGTCTGAACTCTGTCTGCAATACAAATACAAAATCTTGAGCAAAAATACAATTTAACTTGAAACATACTAAAACAATAATGATAAGTTATATTAAAACCCAAAAGTTATGTTTCTCACATATGTATTCCTTGAGCGATCGTCAACCCATTCCTTTCCTCTCTCTGTCTTTTTCATGTGAGTTTGCTCGAACACTTCAGAATGAGTGGGTGTGCGCTTCAGCTCCCTCGCCTTTATCAAACATAGTTGCATGTTACATTTTAAGAGAAATAATGATGAGTAAACACTTATTTACAAATTAACATTAAAGACATACCAATCGAGCACGTGTGCCCTCAACAGTGGTTGAGCCGCCGGTGTGCACGGAACCACCTTTCACTGAGGCTCGATTCTGCTTATTCGTAGCTTGTTGTGCCTTGAATGCCTCGCTGCCCCAATGCTCCCTTAGAACCTGGAGCTGAGCCTCAGGGATCCAGTTAAATCGGGAAGTCCCATCACGAACCTCCCTCAGCATTTCCCGAAAGCGCTTCCCAGTGCGATAATTCCAAGCCTTTCTGGTTGCTTGCTCCTCCTCAGGAAATATGAGAAATTCTTTCTGCACAAAAAATTGTAAAGATTGTTGTAAAAACAATGAAACATATTACAAGTGTAATAAATCATACACAAATTATGATACTGACCTTCCATTCTCTGTACCACATATCTTTCGTGGCCATAGGGACTTGAGTGAATTTCTTATATGGAGCATCAAACCTACTCTGTATGATCTCCGTAATTTTATGCGCACCATCCTTAAACGGGTACCATCTTTAAAAGCAAAAATAAACAACACAAGGATTTAATGTCCAAACATATATAATATGACTAGAAAAGTGAATTGATATTAATCATAACTTACTCATTTTTCCCATCCCATCTTATGCGATTCGGCTCCTCTCCCACTACATAACGACCAACTGTACTGGTCGTAGTGGGCTCCGCACTAGTGGGCTGGCTCCCACCAATAGTAGTGGTGGTGGCCACAACCTGGCCTGTAGTAGGCAATGGGGTCCCCGACTGTGGCCCAGGAACTGATGCAGGTGGGGTATCACTCGTAGGAGGAGTAGATGTAGGTGGTGTAGTACTGGATGGGGTACCTCGACCACTAGTGTCGTCCTTCCTAGAACGACCTCTTCCACGTCCAGCCATATGTGTCTATAATAATAATTATAATTAAATACAATTTTCTATAGAGAAATATATCTAGTTATACATACACAAACAATACTTAATATTTTACAATTAAAAACCTTGTATACTCATAAAATTCAAGACTAGTCGTCATTTTCTTCTTCACTCGGACTTTCATTGTCCTTACTTTCATCATCATTTTGGTCATCTTCGGTATCAGCTTCACTTTCATTCTCGGTTTCATTCCCTTGGTGTTCCCTATGACTTCCTTGTGAATGACTTTCAACAATATCTACTTCACCAGTCTCAGAGAGAAGGTTTGGAGGCATTTCTGTGTCCGTTATCACTCTCTGAGGAAATTGATCATCCACTTGATAAACTTGATCGTCAGGAGCCACTTCATCATCAAATTCAATTCTTCCTTTTGGTTTTGTCCTTCTGACCACCCTCCATTTGGACTTACACTTTCCGGGGTAAGATAAATAGTAAATTTGTCGAGCATTGTGAGCAATAATAAATGGATCGTACCGTTGCTATCTTCGTGTACTATTGATCTCAGTAATCTTATATTGCACATGGGAACGAGTTCCGATAAGACGTCGTGGGTCATACCACTCACAATAGAATAACACAATTCTTTTAACTGGTACCCCAACATATTCAAATTCTAAGATCTCCTTAATTGTGCCATACCAATCTCGCTCTCCATCGCCAGTATCTCCTTTGACACAAACTCCACAATTGTATGAATTTCTCTTCTTACCCCAATCTACTGTGTGAAATTTGAATCCATTAACATAATATATTAACCAACTTTGTACTTTATTTTTTGGACCCCATGCTAGATCTTGCAAGAATTGATTTGTAATACAATGAGAGGGATCTTGTACCTACATCAAGTGTACACAAGACAAAAGTGTTGTTTAGAGGTTTGACTAAGTACCATTAAATTTTAACGGTTAATTAAGACACATACATAGTCCTTGAACCATCTCGAAAACTGTTGTAGAGAGTCCTCCCCATGCATTTGCTCATAGAACCTGTCATTTGTTCAATGTTAATATCTTCAACAGTAAATTTTAATTTATTAGCTAAAGTGTATGCAAATATTGTTATTTACCTGCGATATGGTTCAACTTCATCACAATTTAACAATATGTGGAGGTGTGCAGAGTTCCACTCCTCAACTATCAACCATCGGTCCACCGATTGTCCAGTAGCTCGTCCAGGTTGGTTGAAGACTGACAACGTTGGGTGAATTTCACTCTCACCTCCATCGTCATTGCGGGGCACCCTTGTTCTACGAGACTGAACATGAGACTGAAAGTAGTAGGAGCAAAAATTTGATGTTTCTTTGGCTAAGTATGCCTGACAAATTGAACCTTCCACTTGTGCCCTGTTCTTCACCGTCCTTTTGTAAGCTCCCATCTCTCTTTCAAATGGATACATCCATCTATATTGAACCGGTCCACAAACCCTAGCTTCATATGCCAAATGAATAGGAAGATGTTCCATTGAATCAAAGAATCCTGGTGGAAAAATTCTCTCTAGTTTGCACAGAATTATGGGTATATTCGCCTCCATGGTGAGCAGATCGTTGACCTTTACTGTTGTTGCGCATGGATCTCTAAAATATTCACTTAGCTTTGTCAATGGCTTCCAAACATGGTCGGGCAACTCCCTAAACATAATAGGAAGCAAGCTCTCCAGAAGAACATGACAATCGTGACTCTTAAGCCCGACAAACTTACTTTGAGCAAAATTGATACACCTCCCCAAGTTTGTAGCATAACTCTCGGGCATTTTCAACTCTGTCACCCATTTGCAAACAGATTGCCTCTGAGCCTTGGTTAATGAATATGACGCCTTTGGTTTGGAAACACGTTCATCCCTTAGTTCCTGCAAATTTAACTTGGGGCGTCTGCAATACTCTGCCACATCCAGTCTTGCCTTGATGTTGTCTTTAGTTCGATCAATATCCATGACCGTATGCATTATGTTGTCCCATACATTTTTTTCAATATGCATCACATCTAGACAATGACGAACCAAAAGATCCTTCCAATATGGAAGTTCCCAGAAAATGCTTTGTTTGGTCCAGTTATGATCTTTCCCGTAACCTTGCACTCTAACTTGTTGTCCAACTTCTGTGATCTTCGGAAGATATTTGACCTCATCCCATAAATCTTGACCACTTATACTCTCAGGTGGTGGATCCCTTTCAATACAGTTCTTTTTAAATCCATACTTGCTACGCCTATACAAATGATCTTCTTGTAAAAACCTTCGATGACAATCAAACCAAGAGTTCTTTCCTCCATGTTTCAAGGTAAATGCCTTTGTATCCCCCATGCAAACTGGACATGCCAATTTTCCTTGTGTCATCCACCCAGACAACATGCCATATGCTGGGAAATCGTTTATAGTCCACATTAATGCTGCTCTCATCACAAAGTTTTGTTTAGAAGAAATGTCGTAAACCATCACACCCTCATTCCATAACTCTTTTAATTCATCAATCAATGGCTGGAGATAGACATCAATTTTTGCTTTTGGATTATCAGGACCTGGGATTATGCAAGTTAAGAACAAGTACGGGTCTTTCATGCACATTTCAGGAGGGAGATTATAAGGTGTCACTACAACCGGCCAACATGAGTAAGGTTTACTGAACTGCGTATTTGGGGTAAATCCATCAGAACACAAACCTAAGCGCACATTTCGTGGCTCAGCAGCAAAATCAGGATGAGTTTGATCAAGATGTCGCCATGCTTCCCCGTGTGATGGATGAGTCATCACACCGTCACTCCTTTGGTTTTCAAAGTGCCACCTCATGTGCGGGGCAGAACTCATTGACGCATACAACCTCTTAAGTCTGGGTATAAGAGGCAAATAATGCATTCTCTTACAAGGGACAAGTTTAGACCTCTTACTCCCAGCTCGCTTTGGTTTAAATCTACTCTCTTCACAAAACTTGCATGCGGTAAGTTCTGAATCATCCTTGTAGTACAACATACAACCATTGATGCAACAATCTATCTTCACTTCATGTAGTCCTAATTTACTGACCAACTTTTTTGCTTGATAGTAGTCCTTTGGAATAGCAGACTCGGGTCTATCACTAAGCTCACGTATCAATTCTGCCCATTGCCCAAATGAACTTTGGCTTTGGTTACTCTCAGATTTAATACTTAGCATTCGAACCGCTAATGAGAGTTCTGAATGCACACACCCTTCCCATAGAGGTCGATGTGCAGCCTCTAATAGTTGGAAAAAATTATGTGCATCGTGATTAGGGACTTCCTCCACTGGTTCTGGAATTCGTCTAGTTTCAGGAAAGTAACCGTCACAAATCATCTCCTCATATCGATGCAAATTGTCTTCCCAAGTCACACCACCTGTATACCCCTCATCTATAGGCACCCTGTTCTGACTACTTTCACCAATTATTGGTCCACCTTGAAACTCTTCTGTACTTTCCTCCCCATGTTCGGTCCACACATAATAATCAGGTTTAAATCCATGTTGCATAAGGTCAACCTTTACACTATCAATGTCTAAAATTTTTCTACATCTACATTTGGCACAAGGACACCTTATCTTCCTCTCCCTAAGGTATTGTTCCGTTCTGCATGCCACTTCGACAAAATAATTGATCCTTTTACAAACGATGGTTTAATCCCGCCTCTGTTTTGGTGAAGTCTATCATACATCCACGCCCGGTTCGATGAATACATTTTTCCTAATTTCTGTATTAAAATTCTTATCAGTTTAATGTTTTATATTATTTAATTTTGTTATAAATTTTATTTATATATATTCAATTTTGTTTTATTAAAGTTCATTTTGACAGAGTTTACCACTTGTCTAACAAATTTCACGAACCAATTGCCGGAGATAAGGACCGGTCTCAGTCAAAGTCATCTATCCTAAGGTTTTATAGCAACAGACAATATAATCATAATAATTAATTCACTTAATCATAAATATAAGCAAGAAACATCATAAAGTAGCATATTGATTATCAAAAACACAAATAAATTCAGAAATACAAATTAACTTAAAATTTACAAAAACATAAAAATTAATAATCAGAAAATAATTATAATCAGAATATTAATAATTAAAAAATTTATGACCAGAAATTAATAATTAAAAATTACATTTTTAAAAACATAATTTATAAATATTTTAAAATATATATAAATTTCATTTTTTTAAATCAGAATTTCTAAAAATTTTAAAAATTAAAACATACATACCTGGAGGTGATGTTGGCGGTGCAGGCGGCGGCAGTGGCGGCGGCAGGCGGCGGCGAGCTGGCGGCAGTGGCGGTGAACAACAATCATTTTTATTTTTTTTAAAAAAATAGATATAGATATTATTTAATAAAATGTTAATAAAATAAAGAACTTACCTTTTCAGGCGGCGGTGAGGCGACGGCGACGGCGGCGGTGCGGCGACGGCAGTGGCGGCGGTGCGGCGACGGCAGTGGCGGCGGGCGTCTACGTTGGAGAGAGTGAGAGTTAAAAAAAATGCTCAAACAAAAATTCCAATCGGTTCAAAATGTAGATCTACTCACCGTGATCACAATGATATATTTTGTTTCCGGCAACCACCCTCCACGGCGGCGAAATCGCCGCTCAAAGCGGCGGAGAGAGAGAGGGAAGAGAGAGAAGAGAGAAAATGTGAGGGCAGGCGGCGCAGAAATGAGGAGGGTCTGTTACCCCGCACGTATAAGCGCTTTTTACCGGCAGATTTCCGTCGGATAGTAAGAAACATTAACCCTAATTTTAGCGGTGATTTCCGACAGATTTCCGGCGAAAATTCAAAATTCTTTAAAAATCTTTTGTCCTTACCGTGGGATTTCCGACGGAATATGCATAAAAAAAAATAAAAAAACCAGTTTTTTAAATATATAATTCCTAACATGATCCGTCGGAAAACCACCGGAATTTTAAAACAAATTTCGTGGGTTTTCCGACGGAATATAAAAACGTAATTATTTTAAATAAATAATCTTTAAAAATATATTTTCTAAACTAATCCGTCGGAAACACGCCGGAATTTGTTTAAAAATTCTGTGGGTTTTCCTACGGAATATAAACACGTAATTATTTTAAATAAATAATTTTTTAATATAAATTTTCTAGGCTAATCCGTCGGAAACCAGCCGGAATTTGTTTAAAAAATCCGTGGGATTTCCGACGGAATATATAATACGAAAAATCATAAATTTCCTAACATATTCCGTCGGAAAACCCACAGAATCTTAAAACTAATTCTGGCGGTTTTCCAACGGATTGTACATAAGAAAAAATAAACGTAAAAAAAAATAATTTCTAACTAAATTCCGTCGGAATTCCGACGGTAACGATCTGGCGGGAAACCAATAGTATTTCCGCGCGTTTTTTGCGACGGATTACCGGCGGATTTTCGTTCATTTCTTCCTTGCCTTTTATTCCCACGGAAATCCACCGGAAATTTCCGTGGGGGAAAAAATCCGTCGGAAATATCCGACGGAAATGTCCGTGTTTCTAGTAGTGCAAACCAACATTTAATCATTCTTTTAATTAACATCATTTCGTAATTGTACGTCGCATCATATTCGCATCATCGTCATAACAACATCATAAACAGCCCATTATCAAGTTTCGGGTAGTGGTGAACATATGGATTTGAAAACATAACTTAAATGTATAAGAATTTTGAGTTAAAGTCTTAAAAATGGTGTTTTAGTGCAGTTGTAATCGATTATAGACATCTGTAATCGATTACAGAAATCTGTAATCGATTACCTGATTCAAATTTCGTTCTGAAGAAAATTTTTGTAAAAATTGGCAATCTGTAATCGATTACAATCCCGCAGTAATCGATTACAGCCTGGGTCAGAAACGAAATTCTGCAGAAAATCACGCAAAATTTATCTCCAAATCCACATTTTCACCACAACTCATCCAAATCAAACATAACCAACATACAATATCAATTATATATCACTCAATCTCAGTCCCTATCAACTATCATAGCAAGTAATTCACAATATCATTCAAAATCAAACATAAACCATAAATAACCCATTACTCACAAATTACTCCAATGAGCTCCAAGACACCACCCGGAGCTAGGACGAGTTACCCGGAGCTTCTCTAGTTGGTTGAGACCCTAGAGAACACATCACAAACCTCAATCTCTCAACAAAATCAAAAACCCCCAATAGTAAACCCTAAAACCCCAATCCGAAAATAGAGAGAAGTATACACCAATGGAGAGAAAGAAATACTCTACACTTACCCACAATATACTAGATGATGATTGGCATATCAATCTTGAACATTAATGGAGTTGGGTGAGGGATTTGAGAGAGAGGGATATGAGATGAGGAAGAAGATGGAAAATGGGAAATGAGAGGGAGAGAGATACGGGAGAGTGATGAAGAAAAGAGAAAAAGAGAAAGGAAAGGAAGAAAAGGGGTGTGGAGGTGGGACCCACGTGGTTCTATCTCCCCGGTTGTACCGTGATCTCTTACTCAAAACAACTCAGAATACCCGAGGTATTACAACTTTCTTGCACGGGTAATCATATTCTTTCTTCTATAGTAGGCTTCTAATTTTATAGTCGGCTTCTAAATTAGGCACGTAGGGTACAAGTCGCTAGGGAACTCATGATAACCATCTATATTATTCTTGCATTTGCTCATGCTTTTAATATAAAAGGAAATAATAATATCCTAATTAACGAGTGTGTATGATATGAGGAACAATATAATTAGTTTTGCTTCAATCTAATGATACATATATGAATATAAAATACAAAGATTATATTATTTTCTACTTTTGCAAGAAATAGGTTTTTAGTAATTTATCTTTTCCTAAAATCCAATTAAAACTAAAAGATGAGAAAATGATGCATCTTTTGATATTTTCATGAGTAGTTAGTTGTCTTGGTGCAATAGTATTCCAGTTCCTAGCCTGTAAAAAAAATTTATTGATTGGTTTTAATTTTATTTTATCTTTTATTATTTTTATATTTGCTTCTTTCATATTTTACAAATTGAGATTTTAGAAAGCAGGTGTTTTTATACGAGATTGACACGGATTCATATGAATCTATGGATTGTACAACAAGACGGCAAACTCCTCTCTCTGATTTAACTAATGGTAAGTATGTCTGTCTTCTCAATTTGATATATTAATTTTGGATCATGGAGAACTATCTTTAGAATAAATATGAAGTCATTTTACAAAATATATTTATAAGGTTATGCCCATAATAGTTATCAATTTTTAATTTCAGAGAACAACTTATATTACAGACGTTATGAATTTCATGACTTCAAGATAGCAAGATCTGAAAGAAAACTTATATTGGACAAAAAGAGGAAAAGAGTCAATGTTAATGAAGAATCATTCACTCCAGTAGCTGAAGAATCAATTGAGAATTCCATCCATATCAATTCTATCCCTATAAGTGATATTGATTCAATAACTATGGGTACATACTTAATACACTGTTCATCCAAAATATATTGTTGGCATCTTTTAGTCAAAATTATGTTTATTTTCGTTTTATGATTCTTTTTTCTATTGTGATTTCACAATGTAGAATTTTACATTTTTTTAATTTGTCTAAACTTACATAAAATATATTTTAATCTTCTATGATTAGCTCAATATATGAGTTGCATGCAGGGAATCATGCTAATAGGTATAACTTGGTGTCAAGAAGAGACAACAATATGTTATCAAAATTGACAAATAGGTATTTATTCACAACATTTCAACATGTTATGTAATATTATTTAATTGATTCAAGATTATTTAATTTATTCATAAAATAAAATATTGTTTATAATAATTATAATATATATAATCAGTTATAATTATTACTGTCATGATTCAAGATTACAATATTGAATATAATTAAATTGATATATGATTATAATAATAAATATAGGCAAAACTATCATTTTGGTCCTGTAACTTTTACTCAATTTTGATTTTGGTCCGGTATCTTTTATTTTTTTGATTTTGGTCCTGTAACTTTGCAAACGTCAACTATTTTGGTCCTCCGTCTAAACTCCGTTAGTGAGGTGCTGATGTGGCACTAACGGTGCTGACGTGGATACCACGTGGCGCTGACGTGGATGCCACGTGGCGCTGACATGGAAACCACGTGGCGCTGACATGGAAACAGAACCAAATTCACCTTTCTAGTAAAAGAAACAGGACCAAATTCAAAATTGGATGAAAGTTACAGGACCAAAATCAAAAAACTAAAAAAGAAAAGGGACCAAAATGAGTTTAATAAAAAAATGAAAGAGACTTGCGTAAAATTGAATGTAACAAATAACTTGTCTAATCTAGATAATATATAATGTTACTCAAACGTGTTTTTAATTTGCTTGAAACACATAATTTACTTAATTGCTATAACAATATCTATTCATAATGTGACTAATAAGTTCACAAAATGTTACGTAAGATTTGACTACATCGAAAAATAAAAAATAAAAAGTTGAATATTGCGCACATGAAGTATGAATATCAACTAAATACATCCAAAAAGTTACTAATAAGTTCATACATGATAGCAACAAGAGTGCAAAATAAAGCTAAATAGTGTGCAAATATAATACGAGTACCCCAATATGAGATAAAAAAATGTTAAATACAAGTACTTCCAATATGGTTTTAGCTTGCACACTTGTTGTTATATATGAACTTATTAATAATTTTTTGAATGTAATTAATTAATGTTTATGTGCACACTAGTTAATTTTCAGATATGATCGAATCTTAGATAACTTTTGTTGAACTTATTAGTCATGTTATATATTAGTATTATTATAGCAATTAAGCAAATTTTGTGTTTCAAACAAATTAAAAGCACATTTGAATAACATTATATATTGTCTAGATTAGACAGATTATTTGTTACATCCAATTTTATGTAGGTCCTATTTTATTTTTTAGTAAGCTCATTTTGGTCATGTTTCTTTTTTAGTTAGTTGAATTTGGTCCTGTAACTTTTTTAGTTTTTTGATTTTGGTCCTGTAACTTTTATCCAATTTTGAATTTGGTCCTGTTTCTTTTTCTAGGAAGGTGAATTTGGTCATGTTTCCATGTCAGCACCACGTGGCGTCCATGTCAGCACCACGTGGCGTCCATGTCAGCACCACGTGGCATCCACGTCAGTGCCACATAGCATCCATGTCAGCGCCGTTAGTGCCACATCAGCACTTCACTAACGGAGTTTAGACGGAGGACCAAAATAGTTGACGTTTGCAAAGTTACAGGACCAAAATCAAAAAAATAAAAGATACCGGACCAAAATCAAAATTGAGTAAAAGTTACAGGACCAAAATGATATTTTTGCCATAAATATAAAATTAGTGCTAACATTATTCAAAATTAAAATAATAAAATATTAATTACAATATATATTTATTGGTTCAAAATCATTACTATAATAATATATGATTAGTACATGGACAGTACTTTATTTTAAGAATTTTATACCCGTGTGATGTGTATATTTTTAATAAACCATATAATTACATTAACAATATGTTGTTTTTATCAAGGAGTGAGTTTTTGAATATTTTTTATGATTAAATTATATATTTATTTTTATAATAAACCATCTCTCTGCACGACACAAACAATAAATAAAATTACTTGATGAATTATCTAATATTTATATGTGTTTCAAATGTCACATCAATGAAATAGGGGTAAAGAGTTATGTTCAAAATCGTTGCCAAGCACAAGTAACATTCCCACAGCAGCAGAGAACCTCCTCAACTCAGACGTGTTTGACGATGATGAAGGTACTTGCAATTTTTTTTTATGTAGATGAAATTATCAAGAACAATATCTTGAAAATAACACATATGGCATTTTTCGTGTAGTCATAAACGCTCATGATGACTCTGTATTGGAAGAATATATTGATTTTCATGAAATGGAAAACACTGATAAGATCATAGGTGAGTGCCACTCGAATTTATTTTTTATAGAATTCTTCACGATTTTATCTTTTAAACTATCAAGAGAGAATTCTATTCTATGTTTAGTTATGTGGCTAAATTTATTGCTCTATCTCTTATTTTCTTTTATTGATTTATTCCAGAAGAAGCTGATAATGTTCAAGAGGATGGTAAGGGAGTAAGATAATGAATATTTAATATATGTACAATAATGTCACATATGAAATGATATATAATTCATTACAATTTTATCAGTAACTACTTCAATTATATCGCAGATGTGTGGGACATAGGTGATCCAATATATGAGTGTGAGTTCTGTAATGCTATGATGTGGTCGGATGAAAGACTTTCTAAGACAAGAAAATGCATTTGTCCTAAATTCGGGCTATGTTGCATGGAAGGAAAGGTTCAACTGCCAAGATTGCAAGCGCCCCCCCTGCACTACTTGATTTATATAATAACAAGGATGCGAGAAGCATACATTTCTTGAAGAATATTAGATCATTTAATAATATGTTCTGCTTCACATCAATGGCGGGCAAAGTGAATCACCAAATAAAGGGTCCACCAATATATATGTTAGGTGGTCAAAACTATCATTCCATTGGAAGTCTGCTACCTATGGAGAATTTGAGGCCAAAATTTGCTCAGTTATATATATATGACACAAAAAATGAGGTTGATAATAGAATTAAAACCTTAAGGTATGATTCTACTTATTTGTCTTACTTTTATCATATTTTTTAATACTATTTTTTAGCTTAGAACTAATTATGGTTCAATAACCTTTTAATACAATATGTACCATGTTGATATTTTATCCATATCCCTAGCGTGTTCAACTATTCAATAATGTAGGTCTCATGATCAAGTGAGTTCATTGGATGTTGAGATAGTATCATTACTAAAAGATGTGATAGATGAATATAATGTTCTAGCAAAATCATTCAGATGTGCTCGTGATCGCTTCAATAATGAGAGCTTAACTAACATTAAGATCAAATTGATTAGGAGGAGAAATAAAGATGCAAGGACATATAATTTACCAACTGCTTCTGAGGTTGCTGTGTTAATCGTTGGTGATGTTGAAGATTTGAATGCTGATAGGGACATCATTATCGAGACTAAATCTAAATCTTTGCAACGTATTGATGTGTTGCATCCATCTTATTTGGCTCTTCAGTACCCTTTGTTGTTTCCTTATGGTGAAGATGGTTATTGTCCAGATACTCTGACAGCAGAATCATCATCAAGGAGAACATGTTTAAAGAGGAGAAAAATAAGTATGCGAGAGTTTTTCTCATATAGAATGCAAGATCGAAAGGGTGACTCTCCTTTAATCCTTCTTTCAAGAAGGCTTTTTCAGCAATTTTTAGTTGATGCTTACACAATGGTTGAATCAGAAAGGTTGAAATTCTTGAGATTTAATCAACCAAAGTTAAGAGTAGACAACTATAAAGGATTGCATGAGTGCGTGGTACGAGGAGAATTGAATGCTGCTGCAACAGGTAAAAGAATCATACTGCCAAGCTCTTTCACTGGAGGTCCACGTTATATGTTTAACAATTGCAAAGATGCTTTTGCAATCTGTAAACATGCTAGATATCCAAGTTATTTCATCACTATGACGTCAAATCCTGAGTGGAAAGAAATCAAAAGATTTGTGACAACTAGAGGTATTAAATCTGAAGATCGTCCAGATATAATGTGTAGAATCTTCAAGATAAAATTAGATCAGTTAATAAAGGATTTGAAGAATGGTGAAGTTTTTGGGAAAGCAATAGGGTGTAAGTATTCTTTTATTCTACCATTTTATAATTAAGATATTACGTCCCTAATTATTTTCATGTTAGTGCATTTATTATCTTGTGATTGATATATATTATTTTTCAGATGTTTGCACGGTTGAATTTCAAAAACGTGGACTTCCTCATGCACATATCCTTTTGTTCATGCACCCTGCGTCAAAACCTCGATCTCCTGATGATATAGACAAGTATATCTGTGCAGAGATTCCAGATAAAGAAACTAATCCAAAGTTATATGCAGCAGTTGATAAATATATGGTGCATGGTCCTTGTGGAGCTCTCAACTCAAAATCTCCATGTATGCAGAACAAGAATTGTGTCAAGTGTTATCCTAAAAAGCTAAGATCTACCACAATCATTGATGATGCTGGATTCCCAAAATATAGGAGAAGAGATGATGGCAAAACGATAAAAAAAAGGAATTGTGAAGTTGACAATTCTTTCATTGTGCCCTATAATCCAAATCTTCTTATGAAATATGGTTGTCACATCAATGTTGAGTATACATGTCAAACAAGCTCTATCAAGTACTTATTCAAGTATGTTCACAAGGATAATGATAGAGTGACAGCTGCCATATGTCCCGGAAGTGATTCTAATGAACATATGGAAGTTGTAGATGAAATTAAAAATTACTATGATTGCAGGTATATTTCAGCTTGTGAAGCTTCTTAGAGGTTGTTTGGGTTTGACATACAATCTAAAGAGCCACCAGTAATTCGACTTCCTTTTCATTTGGAGAATGAACAAGCTGTGGTGTATAAGGATGATGATTGTATTGAAAATGTCTTGGAAAAAGCTGAATCCAAAAGGAGCATGTTTCTTGGGTGGATGGAAGCAAATAAGAGGTTTGAAGAAGACAGAAACCTTACTTATGCTGAGTTTCCCACTAAGTTTGTATGGAAAGAAAATGGTTCTTCCTGGGCTCCGAGGAAGTTGGGTTTTGCTATTGGAAGGATAACTCATGTTCCTACTTACAATGGTGAAGACTATTATTTACGACTTTTGTTAAATGTACAGAAGGGTTGCAGAGGATATGAAGACATCAGGACAGTTAATGGGATAACACATTCTTCATTCAAGGAAGCCTGTTTTGCTCTAGGTTTGTTGCAGGATGATAAAGAATTCATTGAGGCTATCAAAGAAGCAGCAAGTTGGCCTACTGGTTTTTACCTTCGACGACTCTTTGTGGTACTCTTAATTTCAAATAATATGTCCAAACAAGAATTTGTTTGGAACCATGTTTGGAAAGATCTGTCTAACGACATACTCTATAGGCAAAAGAGGATTCTACAGATTGAAGGTACTAAATTTTTCATTGGCAAATTGACTTTTATTTCTTATATTATGTATATAAATATTGATAATTGATTATTGCTTTATAATGTATACTGACTTTGTTTAAAATCACTAAGAATTATATTGTTTTTTTCAGAGTTAATCTTAGATGATGTTGAACTGGAGCAATTAACACTTGAACTAATTGAGGAAATTTTACAATTTAATGGTAGAAGTCTTTCTCAGTTCCCTCACATGCCTATACCAAGAGGGAGATCTCTTGATGAATATCAAAACAAAATGATTATTGATGAATTAAACTTTGACAGATCTGCTTTAGCTGAGATGTTTGATAACATGCTCAGTTCAGCTACAGATGAGCAAACATATGCATACAACAAAGTTATCCAAGCTGTTGATGCTAACAATGGAGGTTTTTTCTTCTTATATGGCTATGGCGGAACTGGTAAAACATTTGTTTGTAATATGTTGTCTGCAGGACTTAGATCAAGAGCAAATATCGTTCTTAATGTTGCATCAAGTGGAATTGCGTCATTACTTCTACCTAATGGACGGACTGCTCATTCAAGGTTTAAAATTCATCTACATATAACTGAGGATTCTACATGCAACATCAAGCAAGGTACACCTCATGCTAAGTTATTAAGCAAAGCTAAGTTGATTATACGCGGAAAATAGGGCCAATAATTTTCGTAAGAGAACGTAACTTAAAAATCTCGGCTTGTACATGACAAGGTATAATCTAATACACCAACTATGAGCTTACGAATTACATACAACCAAAATGACATAATACACATAATTGGCCCAAAACATACATATAGTTTTTCGTACGCAAGGAAATACATATAAACGTACAATCCAAAATAGGTATTACAGTATTTAAATACTAGAATTTCTAAGAGAACTATAAGCTTGTACAGACACTTATACTTCCCTTATAAATCCTTCTGAGTAAAATATAGTACATAACATAACATAATATCTACGGAAATATCTAAATTCCTAATGTCCTAAACTTCTCGCATATCCAAGCTTCCATCTCCATGCAAGTCTGAATCTGCTTTCTTAACAAGGTACCTGAATCTAAACAAAGGGTGGTGGAATTGGGGTGAGCTCCACAGACTCAATAAGGGGATCACTCCGGTTTATTTTGAAATAAGTGAGATATGCATAAGTTCATTTAATAAATATTTTCATAAACATAATGTAGTTTCGGAGTGTCTTACCTACATGCATCTGGATAATTATATGAATGTTATATAACAATAAAAAGGTAACATTATACTGACATTGGTTACTGAAAATAGGTTCATTAGAGGTAACGGTTGCACAGTCAATACCATGCATACAGTCACAAGTTTAAACATAGATATTCATACAACAGTTGCACAATCAATATCATGCATACAGTTATATGTGTCATGTGTTATAATTTTCTCAAATCATTGGCACTACCCTCTCTCTTTCTACCTCCGCATACACCTGGCCCCTAGACTATGAGCTCATACCTATCTAGTTTTCTACTAGATCTCTATGGGGAAGAGGGTTTTTATTCACTTTCTTTACAAATCGGTATTGGGGACCGAGGGCGCCAACCTCCCTTGCCAATTCCGTTTGTACAGAAAGCTACTCATAAATCTTATTTTCTGATTCACATGACCTTTTACAGCTTCTTAAACATATCAGCATACATATTATACATTATATGCTCATCATGTCACATATATCACATACATGTAATCATAATAACATAATTAATCTCATATGTCATCTTTTCTTTAAATTCCTCATTTCCAATATTCAATATTTATTTCTAATGTATATATGTATATATGTATATATGTATATATATATTCATCATGATATTTCCTTTAAAAACATATATAAGTTTAAAATCTTTAAAATACCAAAAATATCAGAAAACACGATTCTGCACAAAACTCTGCGATCTGGTCGCTAGCGCGTCCCAGGTGGCCGCTAGCGCCCAAGTCGGTTCAAGGTACCCGCTAGCGCCTGTAACATGGCCGCTAGCGCGTGTGCACGCGCTGGCGGATAAGATGTGGCCGCTAGCGCGTATCTCGATCCTGCACTCATATCAGTTTCAGAACAGCTATGGCTTTTATGCAAATAATGTCATATAATCGAATCTGATGTATGAACATACACTAATACATAACTTAACATAAATCTAAACCCCTACCTCTTGTAGTTTCTTCCTTTCTTCAGCTAGAGACCACTTTCTTTTCTTGAATTCCTTGCCAACTACTCCACTCTAGCTATTTGACACTGATGCTGATGAAACTATGATTTGTGGTTGAATATGTTCGGTTAGAACTGATGGAATTGATGTAAGGATCCTAAATATGAGTTTTGTTTCTGATTTAGATGAGTTTTGGTGAAGAAATGGTGATATTTGAATGTTTGTTGGATATGGAGATTATGAGTTTGATCTTGGAGAGTAGAAGTGTTTAGAGTGGTGTTTTTGAGAGTGGATGAAGTTACTTCAGACTGAGGGAAGTTGTAGGGACGGAAGGGGACTTATGTGCAAAATTAAAAAGATGGAGGGCTTGGCCTAAAATGCAAAATGACAGAAATTCTGTTCTGTCACGATGCTGGTCGCTAGCGAGCATCATGCGGCCGCTAGCGACCGATCACACCGCATTACCCGCTAGCGCGTTATCACGGACGCTAGCGCCTAACTTCTGTCGCCTTACTCGCTAGCGACTAGAGCTGGCCGCTAGCGAGAATCTACTGATACATGACAGCAGCAGTAGCAGTTTCAAACATCTAAAACTCCAAAATGCACCTAACACTCTTTAAACCGTTTCTAACACCCTAGACACCCTTTTCACACCTATATAAACTTATACATAACCATAAATACCTAAATTCTCTCATGATTGTTTCTTAACTTCCTTCCAAAGGTTCTTAGTCCATTTTATTGTATTTAACTCGTATGTAATGCATCTATCAACATAATACACATAACACATATCAAATAACACATATACGTCAAAATACATCCCGATCACATACATATTCCAATTACACCTTGATTAAAGTGATTATAACTAAATCCCTCTAATTAAGGTATAATTAGAATTTTGGGGTCTTACACTTTTAGTACAGAAATGCTAAATGGTCTGAATTGTTCAGGACTTCCACCCCATAAGTTATCTCTAAAAGTGGGTGTTCCAGTTATGTTGTTGAGAAATATTGATCAATCAAATGGTTTATGTAACGGAACAAGGTTACAAGTTCGGAAGCTAGGGGGTCATGTTGTTGAGTGCATCATTCTTACCGGAAACAAAGTAGGTGAGATTGCTTTGATACCAAGGATGACAATGATACCAAGTAATGAAACCCTTCCAATTAAGTTCAAAAGAAGACAATTCCCTTTAATAGTGTCATTTGCTATGACCATAAACAAATCTCAAGGGCAAACACTATCTCGTGTGGGATTATATTTGCCTAGACTAGTTTTCACTCACGGACAATTGTATGTGGCACTATCTAGGGTGAAAAATAAGGAAGGGCTTAAAATACTTTTGGACAATCATCAGAATTTTCCTACAAATTGCACGACCAATGTCGTGTATAGGGAGGTGTTTGAGAAGTTAAAATAAGGTATGCAATCATAACCACATATTATTGTCTTATATATATATATATATACTATTTCTTTCTTCATATTCTAACAGTTTAAATTAAAAATGTAGGGATGAAGGATCTATCTCTCTAATGCATGATGAACTAATGAGTATTTGATAGGTATGAGAGAATATAATATATATTGTTTTTCACGAAATGACCTACTTTATGATAATTTTTCACTTCTTTTTGCAGGTGGTTTATGAAATGTTATTTGAATGCATTAAATTCTACAACTGATGATATTTTAACCTTTAAATAATGTAGTTGACAAGTATCTCTATATATATTTTTTGTCTAATAAACCATACATATTCGAGTACTACGTACAATTTAACATTTCACATCATTTCAATCTATATGTTAATTGTATAAGAATAAAATATACCCATGAGTTAATAACCCGTGCATCGCACGGGTATTACACTAGTTGATTCTGAAACAAAGTCTGATGCGATTTCTGAAGTAAGTTCATAAAGCTAGATCAGAAAGTGGTTCTGAAAGAGTTATTTCTGATATTGATCATTTGATTGTTGAGAAAGCTTGATATCTAAAGTTGTGTGATATTTGTGATTAATAATCCGCTGTGCAAAATAAATCATAGTTATTGGCATATTGATTTCTGTGTATGTCATATAATTGATTAAGAATTCTGATATCACAAATAACATTTTTTATTCTTATTGTTTTGACTAATTCTTGACAAGTATCAAAGACTTTATCAATCTTTGAGGTTTGCAGAAGTGTTAGAATAATAAGAAGAAAGTGCAAAAAGTGTACACAACCAATTCACCCCCCTCTTGGGTTGTGTGAGCATAGCTTGGAGGTGTTTCTTAAGAGATACCTCAAATCATCAATTGGTATCCAGAGCTCAGGTTTTTGCTGATTTGTAATCAAGAAGGTTCTCTAACAAGAACAGAAGCAAGATCCAAGGAACAAGCTATGTCTAATCAAGCAAACTTTCAAGTTTCTGAAGGACAATTCATAAATAGACCTCCACTCTTTAATGGAACTGCATATGCCTATTGGAGAAACAAGATGCAACTATTCATTGAGTACAATAGTCTAGAGTTATGGGATAGAATTCAGAATGGAGATCAAATTTCAGAAATATCAAGAGTACTGCTAGATGGTTATATTGAAACAAAAGCTATTCCCAAATCAGAATGGACAAGAGAACACAATGAGATGGTCAGACTTAACTCCAAAGCTAAGTATTTGCTTATTTGTGCTTTAACTAAGAGTGAGTATGATAAAATCATAATTTAAAAACTATGTATAAATATAAAATTAAAAAATATATAAAAACTTATAAAAAGTATAAATTACTTATAAATTTTCAAATATCAAAAGATAATGTATAATTATTTTTTGTAGTCTTGAACTGTTAATTGTAGTTTTTCATTGTTTTGTATGTTTGTGGCTGTGGTGGGCTTTGCTGTGTAAAAAGCTCATTTTCTTTTTATTGTGAAAACCCTTAATGAGTATTATGAATATTTAATGTTTTGTGCTTGGTTAAACTTAAAGTAGAATCATTTCGTTTTTCTCTCTACATAGATATTGGGTAAAAAACCCTAACAGAAACCAACTTGGGTTGGTCAAGTAGTTAGCTCACTTGTCCGCTTAAGCAAGGGTCAAGGGTTCGATCCCCGCCTTGTGTATGCAGCATCTCATTGGCCAGCGGCAAACCCTTAACTGGAGCTCAGATCTGCGACGGATTAGTCCTTGGCCTTCCAAGCTAGGGGATACCGTGGGAAACCTAAAAAAAAAAAAACCCTAATAGAGACATAATTATGTCATCCTATTGCCGCCTCTCTTCTTCCTCTCTCTCTATCTCCCTGTGTTTTCTTCTTTCTTGCCAGATTTGTTTTCTTTACCCACCAACTACAACGAGCTAGCTTCGAGACAAGGCCAGGAGGCAGCTGACATTGAGGTGATGAGGGATTGAAGGGCGCAGATGCGAGTGCCGCCGATGAAGGCCGCGGGGACGGAAGAGGAAGAGGGAGGGACAGAGGCGATGTAGTCTTCAAGAGGGTGGAGGTCGATTTTTTCTTTTAAGAACACAACCCGATCCGGGTTTTTAAACCCGACCGGGTCACACCGAGTCCGGTTTTTGAAACCCGACCGGGTCACACCGAGTCACACCGATTTTAATGCCTACCCGATCCAATTGGAAACTCGACCCGGTCATATGGTCGGTTCACGGTCGAACCAGTCGGACCGACCGGGTCGATCCAAGTTTTACAACTATGCTTCTAACACTTTGTGATTCATTCTTACTTTCACCACTTTGTGGTAGTTATTAAAACGAGTGTAGATGAAAAAATAATTATTATTTTTTGACATTCATTTTATAGAATAATATAGATATAATTCAACATTTATACTTATTTAATCAAATTTTTTTACATTTATGTCTGACTTAGTGTTAATTTTGGTGTACAAGTTAACGTATGTGCTCTATCGTGTCATTATTAGATAATGTAGCGAACATTTCTGAATGAAACAACTCTTTTAAATTGAATAAGATATACCTCTAACCTACAAATTTTATCCGAATTCATTTGTTAAAGTAATATATAATATACTAATTATTAAATAAATAAATGAGTTATATATTAGTTTATTATTTTATTGGATAACTATTATTATTATTATTATTATTATTATTATTATCTTCTAAACAATGATTGATAAATTATAAATTAAAGACAAAACCCCCAAATTACTCCCTTCAAAATCTATAATCGGACATTATAGTCCCTCCAGAATGATAAAGTAAAAATTAGGCCCTGCACATGTTAGACGTCGGACTTATTAGTCCCTCTGTTAATCTTCTCAAACGGAGATGATGATCTGGCAATAACGGTGATGATGCGGCACCGTTAAATGACACATCATCATCACCATAAACTAAGCGGCATTATTTTGATGTTCAAAATCATCAATTCACTTAACTTAAGTGAAGTGTGCAAGAAGAGAGAGGTGATGTGGGGTTAAGTGAAGTGATGATTTGGAACATCAAAACGATGTCGTTTAGTTTATGGTGATGGTGATGTGTCATTTAACGGTGCCATATCATCACCGTTACTGCCAGATTATCATTTCCGTTTGGGAAGATTAACAGAGGGACTAATAAGTCCGACGTCTAACATGTGCAGAGACTAATTTTTACTTTCTCATTCTGGATGGACTATAATGTCCGATTGTAAATTATGGAGTGACTAATTTAGGGGGTTTTGTCTAAATTTAAATATATCAAATTGCCTAGTATATATACTACTCCTTCAATAATTCATATAACTACTAATTGATCTCACATGTATTACCTATCAGGCTATCATGAAAGAAAACAAACTATATATACCCCATTTTTCTTCATAATTCAAATCAAATATGCTGGAAACCACTTATACAATGTAAAATATCCCCACATCAACTTGTCTTTTAACTTATTCTGCTTGTTCTTCTTCTGTTTGTTTTTCCACCACTACTTTTTCTATTTCATCTTCTTAAAGAAATTTTCTTAAAGAAATCTTAACTTCACCTAGCTAAATATATCTACTATCAAATCATTTAGATTTCAGACTGTGCATACATGTTACATAAAATGGCAAGGGTCTACAGTTTGTGTATCACTCTGACTAGAGCTAGAGCTAAAGAGTACATAAAGAAAATAAAGAGATGGATCATGTAGAACTGAAGTGTAACCAAAAATCAAATCTTAACTATGATACTTAATTACCGGTTAAGGGTTTAGACTTTTATAATCGTCACATTAAAGTTAACTTAGTTAACCATTATTTTTATAAGATAATGCTAAATATACAATAAAAAATCAGTCAAACCAGCAAATAAATGAGATTTTGGGCTATAGTTACTTAGCTCATTACAATTTCAATGATTATTTGGATCAAAATTAAAGTCAAAATAGGCCAATTGGCTGTATTAACTGATTTTTCATTGTACACTTAACATTATTGTTTTTATAATGAGTAGTGATATTGGTACATACCAAAAGGTGAATGTATAGTAAACATATGTTTTGATCTAATTGTGGAGAAAAGACATGTAAGTGATGAAGTAATATCACATCAAAATCTAAAAGTAATGAAATAGATGGAGAAAATATGTAAGAGAAAGTATATGTATAAATATACATTATTATTATTATTATTATTATTATTATTATTATTATTGCTTTACAATTCACTATCGAAATATTTAATGTATATATAAATTATTGAAAATGTTTTTTTTTTTTCTTTTAGTGCGTGGTATACATACATGACTAGACAGTGACTACTATATATGGTCACCCATAGCAAAAACTTTAATTTATGTACATACATTGTAGTTTTGTCACTTTGTGAGAATAGCCTGTGATTGAGAAAGAAGTTAAAAAAATAGGTGAGTACTCCACCGTGGTTGGTTTTTCCTACTATGATGTTGTTGTTTTTTAGCCACACTTTTGCAGTGTTGCTAAATTTGTTTTGATGTTTTGGCTTTTTCAAAGTGTTACTGAGCTCTTATACCAATTTTTTAGATGTGCTGGTGGAAATATTAGATTTTATCATCTTGGTAATGGTTCTATTAAATTTTTACATTTAATGATATCTAAATTTATAGTTCTTAACTGATCTTTTAATTTGTTTAAGATAACATGTTGTATATATAGTGAAAACATCATACATTTCAAACTCTTTTATTTTTTCTTGTTGTGTCTTTAATATTTTCTAATTTTTATTTTATTTTATAATATCTTCTTAGGATAATTCAGATTTGTATCAATTTAGGATACATTTTTAACTATATCGAATTTTTAGATTTTCTTTCTTGATTTTGGTACTTACTAATTTTTTCTGAATTTTATTGTATAATATTTTTTTTTCTTTACTTATTTCATTTCCCTTTAGTTGTATAAATTTATTTTTTAATTTTATCTTTTGATCAATTTCTTCTATAATTAGTATCATTATAATTTTTCTTTAATTGTTTTTTCTAACTGGTTTACTTTAAATCTTTTATCTCAAATTTTTCTTCCTGTTTTCCTATTATGGATATATAGTCTTAGAGATCTTTTAAGCTTGGTTCTCTTAATTGTAGAGAGGATTTCCTAGGCGCTTAAGTTATCTGTAAAAAAGATTTCTTGGGAGCTTCATCTCTGAATTTCCTATTAAGAGTGATCTTGATCTTTCGAGTGGTCTAAGCCTTGAGATTTCGATTGTGACAATTATCTAAAAAAGTTCATCTACATAAATTCTTTCTCTATTTCTAAAAGTTATAATGTGATGGCTATTTGCACATTCTCCCTTATGAGGAGGCCTCGATTAGGCGTGCCTTTATGTAACGGTGCAGGAAGTGGCTTCGAGAGTTATTATATGATATCTTAAAAGTATATTTACTTTCAAGCTCTTCTAAATGATAAAGGTTAAAACTTTAACCTTCAAGACATAGACAAAGATGATGATGATTTGCGCAAATGATGATGTATGTGTGTGCAATGATAAATTGTAAAAACAACAAATATAAAGAGTAAGGGAAGAGAGAGAGCACAAACAAAGTTTTTATACTGGTTCGGAAACGTGCCTACTCCAGTCCCCAAGATACACCTGAGAGTTCACTATCACCACCAACAACTAGGTGGAATTTCCTTGTCTCTGCTATACCACAAAGGACTTCAACCCGCACCTACACCAAGATGACTGACTGCCTTTGAAAACCACAAAGGACTTCACTTGCACATCCAACAAAGGTGACTCACTGCCCTTGCAAACCACAAAGGACTTCAACCTTGCCTTCCACATCGAAGGAATTTTCTACCATGCCTTAGTCCCACTAAGGTCTTTTGACTAAAAAAATAAGGACTTTATACAAAAGATTGAATCTTTAACCATCTAACAAACTTAGATGGCTTTTCTCTCAAAGAATAACTAGCAAAGCTAAGATAAATAATAAAGCTCACAACTTTATGAGAATAACAACCCTTACCCAATAAAAATCGAAACTTTAAGGTCTAGAAGTTGAAGACGAAGAGAAATAAGGATTTATTTCGACAGAGTATAGGGACTTTTAGCTTGAATGATTCTCTTGAGTTCTTGGGCATGAATGTCTTCTATTTATAGGGATAGAGACCCTCAATTTCGAAAATTCACTTGCTTGATCTCCACCCTTGATTTGAATTTGAAATCTTTTGATCCAATAGTGAGAGTTGCTTGATTGGATGTGAAATTGATCTTCCCAAAATAAGAGAGATCAAATAAGAGGAAGTTTGATCTTGGCCCTTGACTCAAGTATTTCCCTTTAATCCAAAGGTGAATATTTGATCTTGAAATATGGAAATATTTAACCTTGCACAAGATATAAGGAAACTTCATCTTGGCCCTTGATTCAAATATATCCCTTTAATCTAAAGGTGTATATTTGATCTTGAAATATGGAAATATTCAACCTTGCACAAGATATAAGGAAGCTTCATCTTGACCCTTGATTTTGAATGTGCCTTGATCTTTGTGGTGTGCATTGTGTTGGTCAAGTAGCCTCTAATAACTCAAGAGAGGGGTGAATTGAGTGCAAATTTGTTGTATGGACAATAAAAACTTTTTGGTATAACAAACTATATCCACTAAAAAGGATTGAATAAATGAGTGTAGAGAATGATGTGTATCAAAGAAAATGACTTAAAAGTAAAAGAGATTGAAGGAGAGAAAATCAAACACGAAGAATTATACTGGTTCGGTCCCAACTTGACCTACATCCAGTTCCAAGACTCCTTCTTGGTGATCCACTATCTTTATCAACTTTACAAGTTTCACCACCTTGTTGCCTATGGGATCCCTCACCCTTACAACCAAGATGTGTTACAAACTTTGGTGATTCTCACAAATCACTCAAACACCAAGGGAATTAAACACCCTTGCAATCTAAAGTGTGTATGAATAAAGATTACAACAAGAAATTCTCTCTAGAAGAGTGATAGTACAAGTTGATTGCTCAAACTAATACCTCAAGTGTATAAGTAAATGTATGACCATAATAATTATGAAAACTTGAGAATGATAAGTGTAAAATAAAGTTTAAAATGTGTAAGCACGTTATCTAACATCAATGGCCGGATTACAATGGTATTTATAGAGTATGAAAGGATCCATGCATGAACCATTGTGATTTTTCATGAAAATATGCGTTTTTCTGCACAGTGTAATTTATTACACGACTTGGTAATCGATTACGAGATTGCTGTAATCGATTACATCTAGCCGTTTGATGTAATTTTGAAATCTTTTAAGTTGTAATCGATTACGAAACCATGGTAATCGATTACACATTCGCCAAAACCATTTTTGACATGATAAAATCATCACTAAACATTGTTAAATGGTTTTTATGTAAATCAAAACTTATATGATGTGTTTTTCATAAAAAGCAAGAGTAAGTTTTGAATATAATGATTTTAATCAAATATGTTTTAAAATCAAGTATCATAATTAATGTGGTCTCTATAATTACTTAAACTTTGAGATTTACATAAAGTCCTAATACCTCAGAGACAACTATGAAGTCCTTTAACTTGATATTTCTTTTATCATCAATCTTCAAGATATTCCAACATAATCAAAACCTATAGAGATATAGACATACAAACACACATTGTTTCACCAATTTTTTACAAGATCTTGCAAAATATGCAAGAACCTTGGGCCACTTTAGAGAGGGAAAACTAGGGTTGCATTAGCTTCCCTTGCTCCTCAAGTGTGCCTCTATGTTAGTACGAACTAGGATTTCATGATTTTGTCAATTTGAAATTCCTAGATATCAAACATGGTCTTCTAGGGAATCTTCTAGAGGTTGTTCTTGAATCTTGACACTTGATGCTTGAGATTCTTTTGGAATCTTGAGATTCTTCAGGATCTTGATAGAATCTTTGAGAATCTTCGCAAAATCTTCGGTAATCTTCTAGTCTTGAAATTCTTGCAGAATCTTCCGGGTTCTTGTATCTTCATGTAGAATCTTCCTGGAGAATCTTCTGATCCCGCATGGAATCTTCGGGAATCTTGTAGATTTATACAGAATCTTTAGGAGTCGAACAAAATCTTTTTAAAATGTCCGTAAAAAAATTCTGTTATTAAATGCAAAATATTTTCTAGAATAAATTCTAGAATATTACTTTATATCAAGTGCATTTAATTCTCCATACAAGATCTTTCTAGATTTCCACCATATATATATTTTCGAAAATTCTATGCCATATGTGTATTTATAGAGATTTGATTTTGATTCCCTATTAATGATACATATAATTTCAAATATATATATATAATTTACATGTTTATTTGAATAGAGAATTTTGGTGAAGTGGATTCTCCATTTAATTCCATGTACTTTCCATAAATAGAATTATGGGAAATCATAGAGTCTTCAAATAATACTTTCCCTTTTTAGGAAAAGCCTTGTAGAGATCTTCATAAAATTTTGAATGGATTGCTTGTTTCTCAAGCAGTATGGCGCCACCTTTTTGTATTCTGTTAGTCAAGATGTGTCTTTCTATAATTTTAATTAATTTAATCCTAAAACACACTTAACAAACAATTAGTCCAACCAAATTAAAACTTTTATATATTTTAATTTAGAATTTAATCACTCAAAACCTTCAATAATGAAGTAAAGGGTTTTTGGAGCTAATAGAGGGCACCCGCCCCCGTCCGGTAATGTTTCATTATTGTTATTAAATCATTTAGCACACTGTTATTCATAATTTTTTCTTTATAAGCCAGGGAGCTGCACCCCCCCCCTCTCAGATCGAGCTCTTCACGGAGACTCACATGAAGAAGACTGAGATGGGGAATGATTAACTGAATTATATTTGTTACAGACCCAGTACACTCAGAGGCTCGAGGAGGTACAACTTTAGTATCAGACCCCAGTGGATGCAAGAGAGAATCCAGATCTAATTGATAAGGATCTTATATGGTTGCAAACTGTCGGTGGCACTTACAGGGGCCGCATATATGGCACTGACCATTACGAGTTCATCAACATGCTATCTCATGCATCTACTTCTACTAGTGGGTCTGCTTCTGGAGATGATGTCATTCGGGAGCGAGTGCACACCATGAATGAGGAGTTGCAGACTTAGGACACACTCATTCAGAAGTTGCAGAAGAAGGCTCAGGATAATGAGACTTTGAAGGGAGAGCTGCAGCAGATAAGAGGTCGAGCAGAGAATGACAAGAAGAAACACTTGAAGGTAAAGAAGTCATTGAAGGAGATGAAGCGCCATATGAACATTCTCTTCAAGAGGATGACACCTTCATCTTCTGGAAGTGTTGTCCCTTTTGATCTCCCTCGATTCCTAAAGATTCTTTTTTCTCTTCCTCCTCTGGTTCTGATGCTGAAGAATATCATTAGGACTGTTGTTTTTTTCATTATTCTCTTTACTATGTATTGTTGTTATGATATTTATATTGTATTGCATTTTTATTATGTATTATTATTTATATGGTTTATATTATTTTTGGCGTTTAATTCCACTAGATATTAATTGATAAATTGTTTATTTAATATAATTTTACATTGAATTGTATTAGGTTTTACATAATGTTATCTTTTTAAATATTTTTTAAATTGTCGGTATTCCATCAGTATTTTTGTTTTCATTTATAGTTATAATTGTCTCTATTCTGTCGCTATTCATATTTCAATTATCTAAAATATCGTCTCATAGCCGGTGGTAAATGCTATTTAATTATACACACCAATCGTCACAAAACTGTTGGTAAGAAAAAAATATTAAATGGGAAATATTGTCTCAATGTCATCGATATAAAATTATTAAAATTAGTAAATTAATTGTCTCTATGCCGTCGATAAAGCATTTAATTTATTGATAAAATGATGACTCAAAAAAATAAGTAGCGATAATTAATTTATTATTTAGTCGTCAAAAAGTCGTCCCTAAATAGCGACGGTCTAGCTATTTTAGCCGTCGGTATATGAACTCCGACAATTCTAGAATCGACAGTCAATTACCGTATGTAAGTCATCGGTATTATTTAATTGTCGTCTCTATGTTGTCGGTATAGGCATCTGTATACCGAAAAGTCTTGTAGTATTGCTGCTTTCTGTGATGCTGGTTTACTGTTATTGTCATCTTCCACTAACATATCCTGTTCACAGATAGTGAACTTGTGATTATTACACCCCTTTATGAGTTGGCAAAGATGTCTTCTTATCCCTAATGAGAGCTTTTCGAGGAAGCAACTAAAGTCGTAGAATGGTGATTCACACTCCACTAGCCATCCCATCTCTTTTTTCGAGATCTTTCTCTTTTTATTCGAAATGAGAAGGATGTTTCTACTTTTGTAATTTACTCTTATATGATCTTCTGGAGAGATATTTCGGATCCTTTAATAAATCCTTGCCAGAGAGCTTATTAGTCTTCCTTCGTCTTCATAATCTTTCAATGTCTTTACTTCATCTGAGGGCTGAAATTTGTTGTTGAAGACTGATATTAAAACTACATTGTATATATGCTGGGACCATGCAATTTCCTTCTTCATTAAATACGGGCTGGCTGCTTTTGAACTTGAGAGATATATCTCTTGGTTTGGTTTGATCGACCATTCTTTTAAACTTGTGGGTTGCCTCAATGAAATTGGGTAGGAATTCACTAAGGACTTGACATCTTTAAAGATAATTATTGAATTAATTAATCCTTATTGGAGAAATTGATAAACGTCTTGAGCATGTGCTTTTGAAGAATAATATCCCAGAGTTGCCTTCTTCTCTTCGGTCCTGTTGAGAATTGTGGAGAGAGTTTGTTGTAGATTTTTTTTTGCAGACTTTTTTCTACTCAAGAATTTATGCTCTTGTTGGACGATAATTATGTGAGATATTTGCAAATATGATTTTACACAAAACAATCA
Organism: Aeschynomene evenia; assembly: GCA_013621005.1. Lineage (NCBI taxonomy): Eukaryota > Viridiplantae > Streptophyta > Magnoliopsida > Fabales > Fabaceae > Aeschynomene > Aeschynomene evenia. The sequence continues at coordinate 17,049 of RYYW01000138.1, read as the reverse complement.
TTAGGAATTTTGTACAAATTCGATACTGTGAAAACTCGATGTTGGTATCTCGTCCCTGAAAGGGATTATACATACTATATGAAGGGAAAACATGTATCCAATAAAAAATGTAACTAAACATAAAGAAGATTACACAAACTAAATCAAAAGGATTGCACATACCAAATAAAAAGTATCACATATATCAAACAAAAGAGATTACACATACCAAATAAATGATGTAACATATACCAAATAAAAGGGGTTACACATAATATATATAGGAATAACACATAAAAAAAAAAATGATTATACATACCAAAAAAGAATATTGAACAAATATCGATATATGGAGCGTTAAGGTCATATTGTTATTAATATGATGTGCACTAGACTCTCCCATTAATATGAATATCTGCAATAAAGGAATGAAGATCGAAGAAAGAAAAATACTGAAATAATTGTATTATCTAGAATACTGAAATAAAATAATTTTAATGCAAAAAATAAAGAAAAATTTAATTTCTTATCCGTAGGTTGTGTACTCCCCACTTGGTTTTAAAGGCTCTCGAAAAAATTAAAGGAGAAGAGTGTGCTTGTGGAAGCATAGTGCGCTAGAATTTGCTCTTCTAGGGACGACACACCAACATTGGGTTTTCAAAGTATCAAATTTGCAAAAAAATCCCTAATGATTGTTTAGTGTAAAATTGGATTTCCAAATATCTCACATAATTATCCAATCAAATTTCTAAAATATTCAATTGAGATTTATATGTTTTCAGTAATTATATATTACATTTATTACATTTGAATCTTAATTATGGTTAACTCAAATCAAGTTTTTATTTTTGAAATCTTTTTACGTTGCATTAAATGGATGGCTATATGTTGGCTAAAAGTTGATGTACACATATAGTTTGTGTTCAATGTTTATGAAAACCAATAAACGTGCACTTATTTTATATGTAAAACCACCAATGATGTTATGTGTACAACCTAAAATACCGTATAACTTAGCATTTATCGTATATTGGGATAAACAGGCCAAAAGTTCAATAGGAGATGAAAAACATGCATTTTATATAGTCATTTTAATGACTGTACGCATGTGAATGCCACACACGTATACAAGCACATTACAATTCATTAAAAGAATATGTATTTTGATATCAAATGACGACATTTGCATACATTTATTTTAACCAACATACTTAAGTATGAAAAGTAAAAACATATATTTAGAAAACGTCTCAAGCTTAGGAATTCTATCATCTTCGATACTACGAAGATTGTGGACCTAAACAAATCAAATGGAAGGTGATAAATATGGAGTATACATTTGCCAATAAGGATGTGTTCACATTAAATAATATGTTATTTTAACAAATCTATGTGTTCATAAATGAATAAATAATATGTATACTAATAAATAAATAATGTGTTCAATGATAAATAAATTATGCATACATCGATGAAAAACAATATGTTCATTGATGAACGACAATGTGTTCACTAATGAATAGATATATGTTCACCGATGAATAAGTTGTGTGTTCAATGATAGCTGAATAATGTGTTCACTAAAGAGTGAATAATGTCTTCACGGATGAATAACAATGTGTTAATTGATGAACAACAATGTGTTAACTAATTAATAAAAAAATTGTTAACTGATGAAGAGTGTTTATAAGTGTGATTTCTGTTGAAAGTAACTAGAATCATAGATATAATGAATTTCGTGAATGAAAAAAAAACATAAAACAAGAAGTAGCACTGAAAATATAGAATTTCTTCTATTATTATAGAACAAAAAGAAAGTTGAAGTGGTGCTAACAGAGAGAATACTTTTGATTTTGTGACAGTGATGAGGAAGAAAGAGTGCTTGATAACATAAGAAGGTTGTATGTTGATTGAGAACAAAAAAGACAAAAAAAAACAAAGAGAAAGAACGAAGAGAAAAAAGAAAAGCAAAAATAGTGTCGGGCGCGTGAGTGACGCGTAAATATTGTGGATGTTATATTGGATGTATTATGTGTTGTACACATATTTTATCCGATAAATGTTAGAAAATTTAATTTTCTTTATTCTAATTTATGGGCTATAAATTATATTAATAATCATTATAGCTATTTAGTTGTGACATTTGTAACGCTCTCATTATTGGTTATAATTAATATTAAGTCACACTTAATTATTTGTCGGTTTGGAGAAATTATGAGTAAATACTGTTACTCTATCTTGGTTTTTATGGGGTTTAATAGGAATCAATGGACCAAGCATAAATAGAGACAAAAGGGTTTGGTCCCCAATATATCAAAATCATATTTTGCAAATTCTTATCCTATCTGAGAATTGCTCTCAAGCCTGAAAAAGGACTCTAGAGATTTTGGTTGAGGATGGCCAGGAACCACCTTCACACAAGCAACTCGAGAACCTTTGGAGTCATCAATTACTCACTATGGATCCAGGTTAACTTCCGCTTTTGGTTATTACTTCTCGATGAATCAATATGAACGATTATAAAGTATTTATAGTTTTTATTAAAAAATCAAACAAGTGGTATCAGAGCTATTCATATTTGAATCATTGAGAAATTATTGATATTTATAATATTTTATTCTTTTGATTCGGATAATTTCTTTGGACTATATGATGTGATGCTCCTATTCTGTTCGGGATGATTTTACTTCTGTAATCCAGTATATATCTACACACACACACACACACACACATATATATATATATATATTAATTGTATATATATGAACGTGTATAATCATATCTTCGCTCTTTTTCATATATATATATTTGATTTATTAATAAATATTTATTATTTATGCGAATAAATAACGGCCAAAGGAAGTTTATTATTTGGCCAAATAATAAGCATTGAATTTTAGGATTATTTTATTTTTTATTAATTATTCAAATATTAGTCGGCCCAAAGGAAGATTAATATTTGGCCATCAATTAATAGAAAATATATGCAATAAAAAATAGGTTGCAAAATTGTAATTTTCCATGTGGATATTTAGTCGGTCCAAAGAAAGGCTAAATATTTGACAGGAATTTTTTTGACATTATTTGATTATTGTGATGAGAGTATCACTTACAGTTATTTTTTCTATCCAAAGATCGAAAATTAATGTTGTTCTAGATATCTCAATATTTTTTTTCTTTTGCCATTATTTATTTTAATAATATTTTATTATTATTTTTTGTTCTCAATACAGTTGCTATAACTTCAGCTACTAATATTTCTGCTCAAGTTAACAATATCCCTATGCTGAATGGTACAAATTTTAAAGAATGGAAAGATACCGTGGAAATTGTCATAGGTTGTATGGATTTGGATATGGCTCTTCGAGAGGACAAACCCACTTCTTCTGCGGGAAATGCAAATGAGGTTAAGATAGAGAAATGAGAAAAGTCCAATCAGTCCAATCAAATGAGTATCATGATCATGAAACGCTCCATTTCTGAAGCTTTTAGGAGCTCTATTACCGAGGATAAAGTTGCTAAAAAAGTTCCTAAATGACGTTGAACAATTTTTTGCTAAAAATGAAAAGGCTGAGGCAAGTAATCTTTTGAGCAAACTTGTCTCTATGAGGTATAAAGGAAAAAGGAACATAAGAGAGTACATTATGGAAATGTCTCATATTGCGTCAAAATTGAAAGCACTAAAGTTAGAGTTGTCAGAAGACTTACTCGTGCATTTCATTTTGATCTCTCTTCCGGTACACTTTGGGCAATTCAAAGTGAGTTATAACACTCTAAAGGATACTTGGTCATTAAACGAGTTAATTTCTCACTGTGTGCAAGAGGAAGAGAGGCTACAGCGAGACAGGACTGAAAGTGCTCATTTGGCATCATCTTCTCAGCATAAAAGAAAGCGTAATGCTACTGCGGTTGCAACCTCTCAGCAGAAGAAGGAAAAGAAACAGGATGGGGTCTCCAACTGTTTTTTCTGCAAGAAGTCGGGACACATGAAAAAAGATTGTGCCAAATATGTCGCTTGGAGCATAAAAAAGGGTATGATATTTGTTTGTTCTGAGGTTAATTTAAGTTTTGCACTTGTTGATAGTTGGTGGGTAGATTCTGGTGCAACTACTCACGTAAGTATTACTATGCAAGGTTGTCTGTGGAGTCGGCCGCCAAATAATTACGAAAGATTCCTCTATGTGGCGAATGGCGATAAAGTTGCAGTAGAAGCTGTGGGAACTTTTAGATTATATTCTATGACTGGATTACATTTGAATTTGTTTGAAACTTTTTATGCACCGTCATTTAGACGAAATTTAGTTTCTGTTTCTCGTTTGGACAAATCAGGTTATTATTGTTCTTTTGGATATAATAAGGTTATTATATCTCAAAATTCAAATACTATTGGTTCTGGTCATTTAATTGATAATTTATATATGCTAAATTTAAAATCCCACAATGAAATATTGCAAATAGTTTCTACAGGTACAAAACGAAAATTAAACGAGAATTCTGACTCATTATGACATAAGCGTTTGGGTCATATCTCTAAAGAGAGAATTCAGAGGCTTGTGAGTAATGGAATTCTTGAACCCCTATAGATTTAACGAACTTTGAGATTTGTATAGAGTGTATCAAGGGGAAAAGAACAAATGAAAGGAAATTAGGTGCCGAGAGAGCTAAAGATGTCTTAGAACTAATACATACCGATATATGTGGTCCGTTTCCTACAGCTTCTTGGAATGGACAACAATATTTTATTATGTTCATAGATGATTACTCTCGTTATGGGTACTTATATTTGATTCATGAAAAGCCTCAATCATTGGACGTTTTTAAGTCTTTTAAAGCTGAAGTTGACCTTCAACTTGGTAAGAAGATTAAAGCTGTCAAATCTAACCGTGGTGGTGAATATTACGGAAGGTATGATGGATCAGAAGAACAACGTCCAGGACCTTTTGCACTTTTCCTAAATGAGTGTGGTATTGTTCCGCAATACACCATGCCAGGAAAACCTAGCATGAATGGTGTTGCAGAGCGAAGGAACCAAACTCTTAAGGATATGGTGAGAAGTATGATTAGTTATTCTTCCTTACCTGAATCACTATGGGTTGAAGCGTTAAAAATCGCAGTGTACATTCTTAACAGAGTGCCAAGTAAAGCAGTTAATAAAACTTCTTATGAACTTTGGACTAGAAAAAGACCAAGTATAAAACACTTACATATTTGGGGGTGTCCAGCTGAGGCACGGCCTTACAGGCCACATGAAAGTAAATTGTACTCACGGGGTTACAAATTTTACAATCCCACATCAAGATCAATTTTTGAAACTGGAAATGCGAGATTTCTTGAGGATGTTGAGTTTGAGAGGGAAGGAATTAAAAATGTTGTCTTTGATGAGGATACTATAACTGAAAATAAACACGTATTAATACCTATTATTGTTCAAGATATAGTTATAGCACAAGACAATAATGAGAATCCTCCTCAAACACAACCTATGGAACAATCTCAACAACCTCAAGAAGTGACATTAAGAAGATCCATCAAAGAGAGGAGATCTACAATTCCAGATGACTATGTTGTATATCTTCAGGAACATGAAGATGGCATTGGTCTAACATAAGATGATCTGCTTAACTTTTGCCAAGCCATGCAAAGTTCTAACTCTCAAAAGTGGATTGATGCCATGAAGGATGAGATTAAGTCTATAAGAGATAATGACGTTTGGGATCTCGTTGAATTACCTGAAGGTGTGAAACCCATTGGTTGTAAATGGATATTTAAAACCAAGAAGGATTCTAAGGGTAATGTTGAGAGATATAAGGTTCGTCTAGTCGCTAAGGTAGCGTTTGTTTCATGAAAGATACAATACAATACAGAAATACAAATACAGAACAATATAATACAGAAAATTTTGTGTATTTTGTTTTGTGTTTGTTTGAGCATGTACAAAATAAATTTATCTTTGTATTTTTTGTATTACTTTTTGTTTGATTCAAAATACAATACTCATCAAATGAAGAGTACATTGGGTGTGATTTTGAAAAACTAACAAAGATATATTTGGAACAAAATTTTTCATTAAAAATTCTGTATTTGTACCTGTATTTTGTGTATCTACCTTGAGAATGGACACAAAATACAGAAAAAATTTGTACAGATACAGACTGTCATGTATTGTATTTCCCTAAACAAACAAGTGACAGAAAGATCTATATTATATTTTCTGTCCTGTACAACCCAAACAAACATTACCTAAAGGCTTTACTCAAAAGGAAGACATCGATTATAAAGAGACTTTCTCTCCAGTGTCAATGAAAGACTCTTTTAGAACCATAATGGCACTAGTGGCTCATTTTGATTTAGAGTTACATCATATGGATGTTAAGACATCGTTTCTTAATGGAGACATTAAAGAGACGATATATATGGCGCAACCAGAAAACTGTGAGTCAATTGATTCTAAGTCTATGGTTTGCAAACTAAAGAAATCCATTTATGGTCTCAAACAAGCTTCTCGTCAATGGTATCACAAGTTTCATCAAATAATTATCTCATATGGTTTTGAGGTCAATATTGTTGAGGATTGTGTATACTACAAGTTCAGTGGGAGTAAATATATATTTCTAGTATTGTATGTCGATGATATATTACTCGCAAGTAATGATATAGGTTTATTGCATGAAACCAAGCAATTTCTATCCAGCAAATTTGAAATGAAAGATCTTGGTGATGCATCTTTTGTATTAGGAATCCAAATATTAAGAGATCGTTCTCGAGGTATTCTTGGATTATCACAAAAGAACTATATCAAAAAGATTTTGAGTAGATATGGAATGAAAGGTAGCAGACTAGCAGACACACCCGTGTCTAAAGGAGACAAATTCAGTCTTAATCAGTGCCCCAAAAATGATCTTGAAAGATTAGTAATGCGTGATAAACTTTATACATCAGCAGTATGGAGCCTAATGTATGCTCAAGTTTGTACCCGCCCTGATATAGCATTTATAGTGGGGGTTCTAGGCAGATACTTGAGTGATCTTGATATGGATCATTGGACAGCTGTTAAGCGTGTGATGCGTTATTTGAAAAGAACAAAGGACTACATGCTTACTTATCGAAAATCAAAAAATTTATAGATCATTGGGTATACAGATTCCGATTTTATGGGATTCCAAGATAGTAGATGCTCAACTTCAGGATATATCTTTATGTTGGTTGGAGGAGCTATATCATGGAAGTCTGCAAAACAGACTCTTTTAGCTTCGTCAACAATGGCAGCAGAGTTCGTCGCTTGTTTTGAGGCATCTAACCATGTTATATGGTTGCGAAACTTTGTCACCAAACTTCGTGTAGTAGATGGCATTGAAAGGCCATTGAAAATTTATTGTGACAATAGTTCAGCAGTACTTTACTCCAACAGCAACAAGAGTTCAACAAAGTCGAAACATATTGATATCAAATTTTTTGTTGTTAAGGAGAAAGTTCAATTGAAATAAATTTCCATAGAACATATAGGGACGCAGTCTATGCTAGCAGACTCATTAACCAATGGATTGACCCCTAAAGTATATCATGAGCACATTGCTCGTATGGGAGTCAATATTTGTGATATCTTGGTTTAGTGGGAGTTTTTTTTTTTTTGAGTGAAATACCACTTTGGTCCTTTACTTTATATGTGTGAGTCACTTTGGTCCCTCACTTTTTAAAATAAGTAAATTGGTCCCTCACTTTACAAACCGTGAATCACTTTGGTCCCTCACTTTTCAAAATTAGCAAGTTGGTAACTCACTTTACAAACTGTGAATCATTTTGATCCCCTACATTTCAAACTATGAGTCAAGTTAGTCCCACTTTTTGTCCACTCTGGTCTCATGAGAGGGACTAACTTGACTCATAGTTTGTAAAGTGAGTGACTAATCTGATCATTTTAAAAGTGAGGGACCAAAGTGATTTACAATTTATAAAGTGAAGGATCATTTTGCTTATTTTAAAACGTGAGGGACCAAAATGACTCACGTGTATAAAGTGAAGGATCAAAATGACATTTCACTCTTTTTTTTTCTATATGTATTTTCTGCAGAATAAAGTTGATGGATTATATTTTATTGCAATATTTATATTGTAATTTTGGATTGATCTGAATAAAATTTTAAAGTTGGATCATTGGAAATAGACATGTGCGAGCTCATTTTCATGTTATTTCCATATTACTCATCCAAACTTGATCTATGTCATTGATTATATCAATGTTGTGATCATCGTGGTTTAATCGCGACTCTAATGCGGGAAAAGGTGCGGTAGTTCCTTCATTGATATAAGAGATGGACCAGATTGTTAAAATAATTAAGATTAAATAGCATTCAGATGTGCACATAAAGTTTTTTTTTATATGATTATTTTTCAGTATATATAATATTATAGCCCAAGTGGGAGATTGTTAGAAAATTTAATTTTCTTTATTCTAATTTATGGGCTATAAATTATATTAATAATCATTATAGCTATTTAGTTGTGACATTTGTAATGGTCTCGTTATTGGTTATAAATAATATTAAGGCACACTTAATTATTTGTCGGTTTGGAGAAATTATGAGTGAAAACTGTTACTCTATCTTGGTCTTTATGGGGTTTAATTGGAACCAATGGACCAAGCATAAATAGAGACAAAAGGGTTTGGTCCCCAATATATCAAAATCATATTTTGCAAATTCTTATCCCATCTGAGAATTGCTCTCAAGCCTGAAAAATGACTCTAGAGATTTTGGTTGAGGAAGGCCAAGAACCACCTTCACACATGCAACTCGAGAACCTTTGGAGTCATCAATCACTCACTATGGATCCAGGTTAGCTTCCGCTTTTGGTTATTACTTCTCGATGAATCAATATGAACGATTCTAAAGTATTTATAGTTTTTATTAAAAAATCGAACAATAAAACCACACATAATAGTATATGCTCTACCATGAAAGTTACATTAATTATATTGCATATTCAGTCCAAATTTACTTTGGATTGACCTCTTGAGGTTAGTTGGAATAAGTATTTTAGAAATTGGAACAGACCAAACGATACAAATGCTTAAATCAAGAACTGAATAATTGTTCGGTCCAAGCTAAGTGAGGGTAATTAATTCCAAGCTTTATAAACTGATCAAAAACCACAAAAATCGATGAAAATTGGTGAATCTGTCAAAATTTGGTATATATAAACCGGTTAAACTAGAAAAATAATTTAAAAATAAATATTTTAACTTTTTAAACTTTAATAATTTTTGTTGATAAAATATAATATAAAATATTTAATTATTTAAATTAAGAGGTATTTAACCTCTAATTTTATTAAATACTCTATATTTTAACTTTCTATTAATGTTTTTAATATGCTTTAAATTTTTATAACATATAACTCATCATGTATATCTTTTTAAGCCAATAAATATTTTCAGAACATCATATATCTCTTCATCCAGCTACATATATAATCAATTATTCTTGACTTTTTAGATTCATCAAGTCTTCATCTTATTAAGGAGTTGAGTTATGTTGTTTATATGAAATTTTTCACGGCCTTCGTATCGATGAAAAATATTCAATTTACTATTACATTGCGTGTGATAGATCCAATTAGAATTTATATTTCATCTAACAATAAATAAAATATTCATTGATATTGGAAAATTTAGTTAAAAAATTCAGGTTTATATTCTTTCAATAAAAATGTTTCTTGTACACCATTATTGGTGGCATCACCGGCCATTGTGTATATTTATACAAAATATGTATTTTTTGTGTATAAAAATACACATTCTTATTTCTTTCTCTCGCACATCTCTCTCTCACCCCATCAGATTAGCACATACCCATCTTCTTCTTCTTCTTGCTCTTCTTCTTCCTCCTCCTCTTCTTTTTCTTCCTTCTTTATTTTCCAACCAGGTAAGTATGTCTCTCATCTTACCCTCCTCTTCATCTTCTTCTTTATCCTCATCTTCTTCATCATTTATTTTCTTCATTCTACCAGATCTAGATTTTGTTCTTCTTCCTCACATCTTCTTCTTTCTTCATTTCTTGTTTTTTCTTCATTCTTTCTGACAGATCTTGTTCATTTGGGTTTTTAAATTGTTTAGTTTGATTTTATCTATTCTTAGGTTGGATATTTTTGTATATTTGATTGTATTTTAGTAGTTATTATGCTAAAAGTGAAGGAAAAACATAACTATTACAATATTTTAGTTTTAATTATAGCATGTGATAAACAAAATTATAATATATGAACATGAGAAATAGAACCTGGATCGGAAGAATTAGAAGTCATTGACTTGTTTCTCGTTGCTCCTTACACCCAGAGAATCCACTGGAGAAAACTACAGAGACAAGAGAGAAGAGTGAAGAGTGTATAGTGATCAAGCCAGAAGACAAAAGAACTCACACACTAGACTATGGTAAGCATCCTGATATATATATATATATATATATATATATATATATATATTGATTCGAAAAAAATATTGTCAACTGGTCGGTAGTAGGGGCTCTCCAAGGTTAGATAATGATGAATTCAACTCACCTATCATCAGCTGACCTAAATATAATTTCTTTCACATTTTACAATGATATATTAATGTAGCATAATAACAATAATATTAATAAATAAGTAATGACTACATAGTATTTAATAAATGAATTGATCTGGATAAATACTTGTAAGCTCCAGAACCCTTCTGAGAGAATTAAGCATAAATTCTCTTAGAGTCATGAAAGTTTTAATGATAACAAGGTAAGCCATAAGTATAAAATTTTATTTAAGGTTTTGCTAATATGTGCGCTAAGTGTCTCAGAAAGCTATAAATTATTGCAATGCCATGAGCAAAGACAAAGACAAAACATCAAGTAACCTCGAGATCAATTGATAAAATCATAGCGCCAAAGATATCAGAAAGGATATCTCAGAAGCGCAGAAGGTGAAAACATGTTTCTGAGGAAAGAACACTGTCGCCTCAGAAGGGTCTCAGAAGACCTCGCGACTAGGAGTTCTCAGAAGGGTCTTCCCTCAGAAGGTTAGCCTCAGAAGTCCGTACAACTCTTAGAAGGTTGGACTCAGAAGCAACCAAGTGTCTGGACTCAAGGAAGTGCAAACAGACTCAGAAAGCTCGCTACAACTAGCCAAGGAAGTGGGAACACGCGCACTGTGCAGTTCTGAAAAGTTCCTCATTTTGCGCTGACTGTAGCAGGGAGCCGTTCTGAAAAGGACACAGCCACATAAGCAAAGTGAAAGCCTCTAATTTCGCGGCTCTTTGATGCCTATATATATGAGTTCAATTCCAGAGCAATGTGACGAAAACTCTTGCACTAAAACTCTTGATTAAACATGCCAAAACTCTGTTGAATTGAAAATCATTTTGCGAAAACTTAGAACTTTCTCAGAAAGACAATTTTTACGAAATTGTTTTTCTATCTTTGCAAAATCTTCTAGTTCTGAATTGGTGTAAATTCTTACATTTGTAAGTTAATCCTAGAAGTCTACTAAGTGTAAAACTAGGTTTGTAACTTAGTCTTGGTAGTTGTTTTCGATCAAAACAAACTTTCTGAAAAACGCTAAGTCCTTCGTTGTTTGAAGGCAGTTTTAAGTCCTCTAGTGTTGTGAGGCAAGGAAGTCCTCTGTTGTGAGGCAAGGAAGTCCTCTGTTGTGAGGCAAGGAAGTCCTTAATTGTTTGAGGCAACGAAGTCCTCTGTTGTGAGGCAAGGAAGTCCTCTGTTGTGAGGCAAGGAAGTCCTTAATTGTTTAAGGCAAGGAAGTCCTCTATTGCGAGGCAAGGAAATCCACTTCGTGTTGTGAAGTGGTGGAAGTCCTTTACGTGGTAAAGGCAGTGTTGTCTGGGAAGGCACATTAAGAAGAATATCTAAGAACTCTCAACAAGGTTGAGGACTGGAGTAGGTTGGTTATAACCGAACCAGTATAAAATCCCTTGTGTTAAGCTTTTCTCCCTAACTCATTACGTGTCCAAATCTTTGAGAAAAACTCTATCACAACTTTAATCAAGAGGTCTTTTGAAAAACATATTGATCAAAATCAGAAAGCTTTTAAGAAACTCAAATCTTAAGTCGTTTTCTTAAAAATCTCTCAGAAAGGAACTTTCTTAGAAAGACTAAGTTCTCAGAAACTTAATCTTCTCAGAAAGCATTTTCCGCTGCAAACTCTTAATCATACCTTCTGAGTAAAAACAGCTTTCTAAGTAAAAGTTTTAACAAGCAATTTTTAAAACTTGCACGATTCAACCCCCCCCTTCTCGTGCACACATACACTTTCAATTGGCATCAGAGCTCGGTCCTTAAGGGGTTGAGCACTTCGCAGTGTCAAGGAAAAAGATCCACGAAGGGAAATATGAACTCACCAGCTGCATTCATATCAGATGGGGCCTCAATAAACAGACCTCCGATGTTTCTCGGAGACAGCTTCGACTACTGGCATGACAGGATGACGCTGTTCATCAAGCACACCAGTTTGGACTTATGGGATAGGATCGAGAATGGAGACTATCAGCCTCTGCAGACAATTACAGAGGATGCTGTAATTGCAACAGACGCTGAGCCAGGAGTGGCACCTCCAACACTCAGAACCTATACAAGACGAGTCCCTAAGGATGAATGGACTCAAGAGATGAAAGAGAAGATACAACTCAACTTCAAAGCTAAATACATTCTTCTCTGCGCCTTGCCCAAGGTAGAATACGACAAGATTGTGTCGTGTGATACGCTCAAGAAATTTGGGAGAGATTACACATGCTGCACGAAGGAAATGATGAAGTCAAGGAAACTAAGGTATCATGCTCGTACAAAGTACGAGTCCTCTGCATGCAACCTGAGGAAACTATTGACAACATGTCATAAGATTCTCCACATCATAAATCAGCTAAAGGTCTTGGGAAAGACCTACTCCAACGCTGAGATGGTGAGAAATTCTCAGAAGCCTCTTGCCAAGTGGCGCCCAAAGGTGACAGCAATCCAGAAGCAAAGGACTAAATCAGCTGGGTTAGATGTATTGTTTGGCTCACTCAATCACGAGATGAGCTTGAGGACTACTTGGAGGACATCTTCATCCTCAAACCTCAGAAGCTCTGGCTCTGAAAGTCAGATCAAAGACTTCAAAAGCCTTAAGGTGAAGAATATCTGAATCTGAAAACGATCAAACTCAGATCCGATGAAGATGACATCTCTCTTCTAGTAAGGAAATGAAGAAGCTTGGAAGAGAGACCAAGCAAAGACAAAGAGATCACACCTAGAAAAGGAAAGTCAAGTCTTCTGATGCCACATGTTTGGCTGTGGAGAAAGGGCCACTTCAGAACGGAGTGCCCTCAGAACAAGGAAAGAAGAAGTCATTCCCAAGAAGAGAAGAAGGCATGGCTGTACATGGAGTGACTCAGAAGAGGAGACTCTGAGTCAGAAGCGAAGAGGAGCTAAGTCTGCTTCATGCCGGTACTGACTATATTCTGGAAACAGATCTGAGTCAGAAGAGGTACCAAACACTCCTCTCTCTTACTCATACAAGAATCTCGAACTCTATGAGAGCTTCTGAGAGAGTCAAACGAATTAGCTAACAACTCATCAACTAAGAAAGTCTTTAATCCTTAGAAGCTGAAAATGCTAGACTAATCAAGAAGTAGAGAACCTAAGGCTGAAAGAGATGACTTTAAAATAGATATCTTGAAAGTCACACCTCTATCAAGCTTTAGAACAATGTCTCTGTAACTATGAAAAAGCCGAACTGGCTTTGATAGAATACAAAAGACAAATGAGCTCTCACTTCTGACCTGGTTAAGATGGTCAAGGGTGAAAAAATGATGCACCTCTGCTTGGGTCAAAGACCTTCAAGGATAGAGTGGACTTGGTTTGAAGAACTTCGAACCAAATGACATTGATCCATCCTTAACTAAATCACCTCGCACGTGCATAGCATGTTTAAGAGTGCCATGGTTCTGAAAAATGTCCTATGTTGAAAAAGGAAAAATCTCTAAGCCTCATAAGGCTCAAAAGAAACTCAGAAGGCTAAACTTCTAAGAGAGTAACCCTCTCAGAAGGGAAACTTCTCAGAAGCAAGTGCTCTGAAAGGGCAAACAAAAAGTCTCTGACTCTCAAAACCATGACCCCTCAAGAAGAAGGCAAAGTCCAAGAAAGCTAACAGCAAGGACCCAACAAAGAATGGGTACCTAATCTGTTAATTTGTGATTGCAGGTGCATCATCAAGCGCTGCTTCACCACCACGATGAGCAGTGGTACCTTGACAGTGGCTGCTCAAGGCACATGACTGGAGCAAGCACTGGTTCAGAGTCTCAAGCCCAAGAAAGGCGGAACAGTGCGATTCGGTGATGCGCTAAAGGAGAGTCACTGCAATCGAGATGTTGGTAAGGATTCCTCACCAAATCTCTGATGTACTTTTGGTCGATGGCTTAACTCACATCTATTAAGCATTAGTCATTTTGTGACAAGACTTAAAAGTTGAGTTTTATGCCAAGTATTGTCATGTGATTAATCTCACAAATGACAAGATCGTTCTGGAAGGAAAACGTGTTGGTAACATTTATGTTATCCATCTGGATGATCTAAAGGATCAAAATGTGGAATGCCTTGTCTCTGTCCAAGAAGACAAATGGCTATGGCATAAGAAACTTGGTCATGCCCATATGAGACTTCTTTCTGAACTCTCTCAGAAAGGACTTGTAAAGGGCCTTCCAGAATTAAGTATCAGAAGGATGCAACCTGCGACTTCTGTGAAAAAGGGAAACAGACCAAGGCTTCCTTTCCCAGTAAAAGTGGTATTTCTACTCAGAAACCACTGGAACTGCTCCACATGGATCTCTTCGGACCAACCAGAACAGCTTCCCTTTCTGGAAAAGGCTATGGTCTTGTCATAGTGGATGATTACTCCAGATTCACTTGGGTTTTCTTTCTAGCTTCTAAGGAAGAAACTTTTGAGAAGTTCAAAGCATTTGCGAAAAGAGTCTCAACTGAAAAAGATTCGCACATTCATGCCATTAGATCAGATCATGGTGGTGAATTTGAGAATCATGCTTTTGAAAAGCTTTGTGAAAATCTGGGCATAGCTCACGAATTCTCATCTCCAGAACTCCTCAACAAAATGGAGTAGCTGAGAGAAAGAATCGAAGCCTTCAAGAGATGGCTAGAACAATGCTCTTAGAAAGTGGACTTTCAAAAGGTTTCTGGGCTGAAGCAGTAAATACTTCATGCTACATTCAGAATCGAGTCTTTCTAAGACCAATTCTGAAAAAGACACCTTACGAGCTATGGAAAAATAAAATACCAAACATCTCTTATTTCCATATATTGGTTCTTCTTGTTTTATTCTCAACACCAAGGACAAACTCTCTAAGTTTGATCCTAAATCCGATGATGGATACTTCCTAGGATACTCCTCAGTCTCTAAAGCTTACAGAGTATATAACAAAAGGAGTAAATGTGTTGAAGAGACAATTCATATTAAATTCAAAGAACTTAGTAAGGACCTGTCTCAGAAAGATGCTAACTTAGAAGATGAATTTGAGAAACTCAACATCACTTCTGAGAAAGCCAAAAAGAAAATTCTTATAGATGATGAGACTGACTTCCAACCCATGGAACAATCATCTTCATCTAAAGAAAAATCCAATAACATCATCAAAGCTCCAGAACCTAGAGAATCTACTTCTCCAAATTCAATGGAACCTAGATTCTCAGAAGGACAAGCTTCTGATGACTCAGAAAGAGAACCTTCTGTGTCTCATTCTCAGAACCCTACCCTAAAGGGATCAGAGGTTCAAGAGACTTGAAGAACATCTCTCAGAATGAAGTCTTGGGTAATCCAGAAAGTGGCGTGAGAACCAGAAGGAACTATACAAATCGTGCTATGGTTCTGATCTGAACCAGATTCCATAGAAGAGGCGTTTGATGATCCTAGCTGGGTAAATGCCATGCAGGATGAACTTGACCAATTTGAGAGAAATCAAGTTTGGAAACTGACTCAGAAACCCAAAGGCAAGAGTGTCATTGGGACTAAATGGGTGTTTCGAAACAAACTTGATGAAAACGGTCAAGTCGTGAGAAACAAGGCAAGATTGGTTGCTCAAGGGTACAACCAACAAGAAGGGATAGATTATGATGAAACTTTTGCCCCAGTCGCAAGATTGGAAGCTATCAGAATGTTGCTAGCTTTTGCTGCACATAAAGGTTTCAAACTCTATCAGATGGACGTTAAGTCCGCCTTCTTGAATGGATACCTTTCTGAGGAAGTTTATGTAAAACAACCTCCTGGTTTTGTGAATGATGCATTCCCGAATCATGTATTCAAGCTTACAAAGGCTCTCTATGGTTTGAAACAAGCTCCAAGAGCTTGGTACGATAGATTGAGCTCTTTCTTGCTTAAAAACGGATTCTCAAGAGGGAAAGTGGACACAACTCTTTTTACGCTCTCAGAAGACTCTGGCTTCTTGATTGTCCAGATTTATGTTGATGACATAATATTTGGCGCAACCAATGAATGCCTTTGCAAAGAATTCTCCAAGCTTATGCAAGGTGAATTCGAGATGAGCATGATGGGAGAATTAAAATTCTTCCTAGGATTGCAAATCAAGCAAGAGTCGGAAGGGACAGTCATTCATCAAGAAAAATATACCAAGGAACTTCTGAGGAAGTTTCTGATGGATAAGGCCAAACCCATGAGCACCCCATGCATCCTCTCAAGTAATTGACTTGGATGAAGATGGTGAGAAAGTCTCAGAAAGTAACTATCGAGGGATAATTGGCTCACTTCTCTACTTAACTGCCTCCAGACCAGATATCCAACTCAGCGTTGTATCTGTGCTAGATTCCAGTCTAAGCCCAAGCAATCACACTTGACTGCAGTTAAACGAATTTTACGATATTTAAGTGGAACTACTAATCTTGGTCTTTGGTACGAGAAAGGTTGTTCTTCTGATGTTGTAGGTTACTGCGATGCCGACTACGCTGGAGATAGGATAGATCGAAAGCACAAGTGGGTGCTGCTGCTTCTTTGGAAAATGCTTGATCACTTGGTCTTGCAAGAAGCAAAATACGA
>RYYW01000137.1:135128-151431 GCA_013621005.1 Aeschynomene evenia | reverse complement strand
GCAGGATGAACTTGACCAATTTGAGAGAAATCAAGTTTGGAAACTGACTCAGAAACCCAAGGGCAAGAGTGTCATGGGACTAAATGGGTGTTTCGAAACAAACTTGATGAAAACGGTCAGTCGTGAGAAACAAGGCAAGATTGGTTGCTCAAGGGTACAACCAACAAGAAGGGATAGATTATGATGAAACTTTTGCCCCAGTCGCAAGATTGGAAGCTATCAGAATGTTGCTAGCTTTTGCTGCACATAAAGGTTTCAAACTCTATCAGATGGACGTTAAGTCCGCCTTCTTGAATGGATACCTTTCTGAGGAAGTTTATGTAAAACAACCTCCTGGTTTTGTGAATGATGCATTCCCGATCATGTATTCAAGCTTACAAAGGCTCTCTATGGTTTGAAACAAGCTCCAAGAGCTTGGTAGATAATTGAGCTCTTTCTTGCTAAAAACGGATTCTCAAGAGGAAAGTGGACACAACTCTTTTTACGCTCTCAGAAGACTCTGCTTCTTGATTGTCAGATTTATGTTGATGAAATAATATTTGGCAACCAATGAATGCTTTGCAAAGAATTCTCCAAGCTTATGCAAGGTGAATTCGAGATGAGCATGATGGAGAATTAAAATTCTTCTAGGATTGCAAATCAAGCAAGAGTCGAAGGGACAGTCATTCATCAAGAGAAGTATACCAAGGAACTTCTGAGGAAGTATCTGATGGACAAGGCCAAACCCATGAGCACTCCCATGCATCCCTCTCAAGTAATTGACTTGGATGAAGATGGTGAGAAAGTCTCAGAAAGCAACTATCGAGGGATAATTGGCTCACTTCTCTACTTAACCGCCTCCAGACCTGATATCCAACTCAGTGTTGGGATCTGCGCTAGATTCCAGTCTAAGCCAAGCAATCACACTTGACTGCAGTTAAACGAATTTTACGATATTTAAGTGGAACTACTAATCTTGGTCTTTGGTACGAGAAAGCTTGTTCTTCTGATGTTGTAGGTTACTGCGATGCCGACTACGCTGGAGATAGGATAGATCGCAAAAGCACAAGTGGGTGCTGCTGCTTCTTTGGAAAGTGCTTGATCACTTGGTCTTGCAAGAAGCAAAATACGATCGCCTATCAACTGCTGAAGCTGAATATGTGTCTGCTGCGAACTGCTGTTCTCAGATGCTCTGGATTAAGAATCAGCTACTCGATTATCAATTAAGGTACACCAAAATCCCTATCCTCTGTGATAATACAAGTGCTATCAACTTAGCTAAGAATCCTATTCAGCATTCTCGATCCAAGCACATCGATATAAAACATCATTTTATTAGGGATCATGTGCAAAAAGGCGACATTGAACTCAAGTTTGTAAATACTGAGGATCAAATCTCAGATATATTTACAAAGCCTTTACCCGAGGATCGTTTCAATGTTCTGAAAGGATTTCTCAATTTAAGATGTTTCTAAGTGCTTTGAAATTTAAAAACTCTCTTAGAAACCCCCCTTAGTCCTAGTTTAGATTCTGAGACGAACAAATAGAACTAAGCCTCTGAGCTTGAAGTAGGAAAACACAGGAAAACCCTATCTGAGAAAATTTGGTCTCAGAAGACTCATCTCTCAGAAAGGAGATCTTCTGAAACATCTCTCAGAAGGAGGTTTTCTCAGAAGGACCACCTCTCTCAGAAAGGTACCTTCCGAGAAACAAGTTACCAACGGTAACTTTTGGATAAATGGCAGAAAACGGCTAGTTATCAACCATGACTATAAATACTTATAGCAGTGTTTCATTTGAGCACTTTACGTCCAAAACTTACCAAATCTCTGCCAAAACTCTCCTCGCTTTCCAATCATCACCTGCTCTCTCTCTCTCTGTTTCTCTCTTGTTCTTCTCCATCCTTTCTCAAAACTTAAAACCTTTCCTTCAAATGGCCGTTTCTGGAGAAATCAAGGGCTTAATGAGAAACAATCTCAATGAGATATCCGAAGATATTCTCTATGACAATGAGAAATGCAATCCCTATTCCACAAGACTTATCTCCCACGGAATCTTGCCATGGAAGGGTATTGCCTCTCAATGTCTACAATCAGGTGGACGAAATCCAATTCACCTTCCTCAAGCAACCTGGATGGCCAGCCATGATGAGCTCTGAGGACGTGTGCTACCCAAATGTGGTAAGAGCTTTCTATTCGCAAATAGAAAGGTTCACCAACAAAGGGGTCAAGAGCAAGATTGGTGACCAACACATCCGCTTCTCCTCCTCTGACATCAACAAAGTCTTCAAGACCTTGAATGGTGGCGCTGTCATCGCCGACGACCCAGAATGGGTCAAGGAGGTAGATGACTCGGAAGAAGAAGTCGTGACACTTCTGACTGGTAGCAACAGCCTACCACTCAAGGGAGTAAAGGTGCCTCATCTCACGCAAGAGGCTCGGATCATCTTCTCCGTTGTGCAACACACCCTTCTCCCTCGGATTGGAGACATGGGGAACGTTACCACCATGGACGCCTGCCTGCTGTACCACCTACTGAAAAAGGAAAGAGTAGATTTTGGAAGGATGGTGCTCAACTACATGATGCACCAGGCTCATCCAAAGAGGGCTCTCACAAGTCTACCTTACGGAAGCCTTCTGACCAGAATCCTCAACCATCTCTCCTTCCCACTTGAAGACTATGAATACGTCTTCAACCACAGTAAGTTCTCCATGGTCACCTTCAACAACATCAAGAAGAAAAAGGTACCAGATACGGGGGCACCTAAGAGGAAGGAGGAAGCAAAGCCTTCTAAGGGAACTGCTGGTCCCATCCAGCCCTCTAAGGCTGAGAAAGGAAAGGAAAAGGTTTCCGATCCTCCAGAAAAGAAGAAAAAGAAGCAAAGGTGACTCATCCTTCTCCAACAAGGGTGACACGGAGTATGGCTTCTGAGGAAGCTCAGAAGACTCCTCAGAAGGCACTACAGTTGCTGAGGCTGCTGAAGACTCAGAAGAAACAACATCTGAGCAACCCATGACAGAAAAAGGAAAGCACCTCCCACTCTCCAAGTCCCAGACGTGCCACCAGAAGGGAAAAAGAAACGTGGTCGCTTGGTAAAAGCTAACTCTAAACTCCACCTTCATTTCTTCACTCTTCTTCTACTTCAATTCCTATTTCTGATTCTGTTGATGGTTTTAAACCCACCAAATTTAAAACTAAACTCCTACATTCCTTGAAATATCAGGGTAAAACTCACAAAGGAGTGGGGATAAAAACCACCAAGAAACAGAACCCGCCAAAGCCGACGGGTAAAGAAATTGTAGCAGTTACTGCTACTGCTGCCACCACCGCTGCTACTACTGCTGCTGTTGAAGAAGAAGCAGAAGCTTCTCATCACTCCTCCCATCTGGACATGTCTCCCCACCAGAGAAGACATTCAGGGGCATGAAGGAAATGTCGCTGATTCCTCTTCCGAGGAAGAAGATGCGGCACGCTTTCACATTGTGCATCGCACTCCAGATGCTGGAAGCTCCAAGAAAGAGCCCCAGAAGAAGCCATCTGAGGTTTCTATGGTGGAACTTTCTGAGGCAACCACAACTGAAGTTGCCACTGTGAATGCTGAGTCTTAGCTCAGACGATGCTCGACGTCCAGAAGGCGCTGGATCAACCTTCTGAGACTCCAGAAGCTGCTCCGATGCAACAACAACAACAACTACAGCATGAGGAATGCTTCATTGAACCAACTTCTGAGGTTGGTCTCCTCTCTTCTGAGATCCCTTTGGAACATGAGGAAACTCATGTCTCAACACATGACGTAGTGCCAGGGACCACCAGCACTGGGCTCAGCTCAGAGGTGGGCGTTGACGCTACCATGGCTGCCGGAGTTGCAGCAGTTGAGGCATTTGTTGCCCACAGTTCCTTAGAAGGAACTCTATCTGAGAAGGACTCTCAGAAGGAACCAGAGGTTCCTCCTCAAGATATAACAGAGGTTCCTCCTACATCCTTTGATCAACAAGGTCCACCTTCTCCATAACGGACTCAATGATCGGTTCTGGCTTTCAGCTGGGAAGGATGGTAGTCACTCCACCCTCTGTGCAATTTCGGCTTTCTTTGGTCGAATTGAGAAGTTGAAGAGCACTGAAGCCATGCATAGCCAGATCTCAACCTTCAACCTCTCCGATGATGCTCAGACTTCTGGTGCTATGGAGCAACCATCAGCTAGGCAACCCTCTGATCTAGACCTTGCTCTAGTTGATGAGGACACTCAAAGGCAGCCTTCGATTGAACTTGCTGCTATTGAAGGTAAAGCTGTACAAGAAGAAGAACCTCCTGAATATCAAATAAGGGATATAATCGATGAAGTACTTGAGGCTGAAGTCTCTCGTCCTCCTTCATCTCAACCCTCATCTTCTCAACAGCCTTCCACTGCCTCTGACCTTCCTCCAGAATGCGCTCAGAATGCGACTCAGAGCGAGATTCTCATGGAGATATGCCAGCTGCTACGCTACATTGCCAGAAGGCAGTAGTTCTAAGTCAATGATGGCGTTTATGTCTTAGCCACCCTTTTTGATGTAACAAAGGGGGAGTAGATAAATGATTGATAAAATTTTTTACTTTGGCTATCGTAAACACTAGGCTAGAACTTAGGGGGAGCAACAACTTAGGGGGAGCCAAATCTTTTGTATCTTTACAAAACCATAAATGAAAAATCATTTCTTTGGCATCTCATGTTTCACCTATCTTATGCTTATCTTTTATTATTTATTTTTGGCATCTCTTGATTTACTTAGCTTGATATTTCTGAATCTCATAGATACATTATCATGAAATACATGCTATGAAACTGATAATCTCAAACAGTAATCATACATTGCATACTTGAACTGTTGATTATCTCAGCCTTCTAAGAAAATAACGAAGCTTCTCTCAGAAAGCTAAATTAGTTTCTAAGAAAGCAAAAGTGAATTCTGAATAAGTTATGAACTTACTCAGAAACACTTCTGAACTTAAGCAAAATTATTATCTTAAGACTTAAGTTGTTATCATCAAAAAGGGGGAGATTGTAAGCTCCAGAACCCTTCTGAGAGAATTAAGCATAAATTCTCTTAGAGTCATGAAAGTTTTAATGATAACAAGATAAGCCATAAGTATAAAATTTTACTTAAGGTTTTGCTAATATGTGCGCTAAGTGTCTCAGAAAGCTATAAATTATTGCAATGCCATGAGCAAAGACCAAGACAAAACATCAAGTAACCTCGAGATGAATTGATAAAAGCATAGCGCCAAAGATATCAGAAAGGATATCTCAGAAGCGCAGAAGGTGAAAACATGTTTCTGAGGAAAGAACACTGTCGCCTCAGAAGGGTCTCAGAAGACCTCGCGACTAGGAGTTCTCAGAAGGGTCTTCCCTCAGAAGGTTAGCCTCAGAAGTCCGTACAACTCTTAGAAGGTTGGACTCAGAAGCAACCAAGTGTCTGGACTCAAGGAAGTGCAAACAGACTCAGAAAGCTCGCTACAACTAGCCAAGGAAGTGGGAACACGCGCACTGTGCAGTTCTGAAAAGTTCTCATTTTGCGCTGACTGTAGCAGGGAGCCGTTCTGAAAAGGACACAGCCACATAAGCAAAGTGAAAGCCTCTAATTTCGCGGCTCTTTGATGCCTATATATATGAGTTCAATTCCAGAGCAATGTGACGAAACTCTTGCACTAAAACTCTTGATTAAACGTGCCAAAACTCTGTTGAATTGAAAATCATTTTGCGAAAACTTAGAACTTTCTCAGAAAGACAATTTTTACGAAATTGTTTTTCTAACTTTGCAAAATCTTCTAGTTCTGAATTGGTGTAAATTCTTACATTTGTAAGTTAATCCTAGAAGTCTACTAAGTGTAAAACTAGGTTTGTAACTTAGTCCTGGTAGTTGTTTTCGATCAAAACAAACTTTCTGAAAAACGCTAAGTCCTTCGTTGTTTGAAGGCAGTTTTAAGTCCTCTAGTGTTTGAGGCAAGGAAGTCCTCTGTTGTGAGGCAAGGAAGTCCTCTGTTGTGAGGCAAGGAAGTCCTTAATTGTTTAAGGCAAGGAAGTCCTCTAGTGTGAGGCAAGGAAATCCACTTCGGGTTGTGAAGTGGTGAAAGTCCTTTACGTGGTAAAGGCAGTGTTGTCTGGGAAGGCACATTAAGAAGAATATCTAAGAACTCTCAACTAAAGGTTGAGGACTGGAGTAGGTTGGTTATAACCGAACCAGTATAAAATCCCTTGTGTTAAGCTTTTCTCTCTAACTCATTACGTGTCCAAATCTTTGAGAAAAATTCTATCACAACTTTAATCAAGAGGTCTTTTGAAAACCTTATTGATCAAAATCAGAAAGCTTTTAAGAAACTTAAATCTTAAGTCGTTTTCTTAAAAATCTCTCAGAAAGGAACTTTCTTAGAAAGACTAAGTTCTCAGAAACTTAATCTTCTCAGAAAGCATTTTCCGCTGCAAACTCTTAATCATACCTTCTGAGTACAAACAGCTTTCTAAGTAAAAGTTTTAACAAGCAATTTTTAAAACTTGCACGATTCAACCCCCCCCTTCTCGTGCACACATACACTTTCAAATGGCTCTATTTTAATCACTTGGATGTTGTAGATAACCAAAGGATGATGTAATGAGCCTATTTTGGTCATAATTGAGTGTATTGAGCTTCATTAGGTCTTACTTTGATCAATTCATCCATTTTAGTCACTAGGATGTTGTAGATAACCAAAAGATGGTGTAATGAGCCTATTTGCTCCTAATTGAGTGTATTGAGCTTCATTTGGTCTTACTTTGGATAATTCATCAATTTTAGTCACTAGGATGTTCTAGATAACCAAAGGATGATGTAATGAGCCTATTTTGGTCCTAATTGAGTGTATTGAGCTTCATTAGGTCTTACTTTGGTCAATGGCTACATTTTAGTCACTAGGATGTTGTAGATAACGAAAGGATGATGTAATGAGCCTATTATGGTCGTAATTGAGTGTATTGAGCTTCATTAGGTCTTACTTTGGTCAATGGCTCCATTTTAATCACTTGGAAGTTGTAGATAACCAAAGGATGATGTAATGAGCCTATTTTGGTCCTAATTGAGTGTATTGAGCTTCATTAGGTCTTACTTTGATCAATTCATCCATTTTAGTCACTAGGATGTTGTAGATAACCAATGGATGGTGTAATGAGCCTATTTTTGTCCTAATTGAGTGTATTGAGCTTCATTTGGTCTTACTTTGGTCAATGGCTCCATTTTAATCACTAGGATGTTGTAGATAACCAAAGGATGATGTAATGAGCCTATTTTGGTCATAATTGAGTGTATTGAGCTTCATTAGGTCTTACTTTGATCAATTCATCCATCTTAGTCACTAGGATGTTGTAGATAACAAAAGATGTGTAATGAGCCTATTTGTCCTAATTGAGTGTATTGAGCTTCATTTGGTCTTACTTTGGATAATTCATCAATTTTAGTCACTAGGATGTTCTAGATGACCAAAGGATGATGTAATGAGCCTATTTTGGTCCTAATTGAGTGTATTGAGCTTCATTAGGTCTTACTTTGGTCAATGGCTCCATTTTAGTCACTAGGATGTTGTAGATAACGAAAGGATGATGTAATGAGCCTATTTTGGTCGTAATTGAGTGTATTGAGCTTCATTAGGTCTTACTTTGGTCAATTCATCCATTTTAGTCACTAGGATGTTGTAGATAACCAAAGGATGGTGTAATGAGCCTATTTTGTCGTAATTGAGTGTATTGAGCTTCATTTCGTCTTACTTTGGTCAATGGCTCCATTTTAGTCACTAGGATGTTGTAGATAACCAAAGGATGATGTAATGAGCCTACTTTGGTCCTTATTGAGTGTATTGAGCTTCATTAGGTCTTACTTTGGTCCATGGCTCCATTTTAGCACTATGATGTTGTAGATAACCAAAGGATGATGTAATGAGCCTATTTTGGTCCTAATTGAGTGTATTGAGCTTCATTAGGTCTTACTTTGGTCAATGGCTCTATTTTAATCACTTGGATGTTGTAGATAACAAAGGATGATGTAATGAGCCTATTTTGGTCATAATTGAGTGTATTGAGCTTCATTAGGTCTTACTTTGATCAATTCATCCATCTTAGTCACTAGGATGTTGTAGATAACCAAAGATGGTGTAATGAGCCTATTTGCTCCTAATTGAGTGTATTGAGCTTCATTTGGTCTTACTTTGGATATTCATCAATTTTAGTCACTAGGATGTTCTAGATGACCAAAGGATGATGTAATGAGCCTATTTTGGTCCTAATTGAGTGTATTGAGCTTCATTAGGTCTTACTTTGGTCATGGCTCCATTTTAGTCACTATGATTTGTAGATAACCAAAGGATGATGTAATGAGCCTATTTTGGTCCTAATTGAGTGTATTGAGCTTCATTAGGTCTTACTTTGGTCAATTCATCCATTTTAGTCACTAGGATGTTCTAGATAACCAAAAGATGGTGTAATGAGCCTATTTTTGTCCTAATTGAGTGTATGAGCTTCATGAGGTCTTACTTTGGTCAATTCATCCATTTTAGTCACTAGGATGTTCTAGATAACCAAAGATGGTGTAATGAGCCTATTTTTGTCCTAATTGAGTGTATTGAGCTTCATTAGGTCTTACTTTGGTCAATGGCTCCATTTTAGTCACTAGGATGTTGTAGATAACCAAAGGATGGTGTAATGAGCCTATTTTGGTCCTAATTGAGTGTATTGAGCTTCATTAGGTCTTACTTTGGTCAATGGCTCCATTTTAGTCACTAAGATGTTGTAGATAACCAAAGGATGATGTAATGAGCCTATTTTGGTTGTAATTGAGTGTATTGAGCTTCATTAGGTCTTACTTTGATCAATTCATCCATTTTAGTCACTAGGATGTTGTAGATAACCAAAGGATGGTGTAATGAGCCTATTTTTGTCCTAATTGAGTGTATTGAGCTTCATTTCGTCTTACTTTGGTCAATGGCTCCATTTTAGTCACTAGGATGTTGTAGATAACCAAAGGATGATGTAATGAGCCTACTTTGGTCCTTATTGAGTGTATTGAGCTTCATTAGGTCTTACTTTGGTCCATGGCTCCATTTTAGTCACTATGATGTTGTAGATAACCAAAGGATGATGTAATGAGCCTATTTTGGTCCTAATTGAGTGTATTGAGCTTCATTAGGTCTTACTTATGTCAATGGCTCTATTTAATCACTAGGATGTTGTAGATAACCAAAGGATGATGTAATGAGCCTATTTTGGTCATAATTGAGTGTATTGAGCTTCATTAGGTCTTACTTTGATCAATTCATCCATCTTAGTCACTAGGATGTTGTAGATAACCAAAAGATGGTGTAATGAGCCTATTTGCTCCTAATTGAGTGTATTGAGCATCATTTGGTCTTACTTTGGATAATTCATCAATTTTAGTCACTAGGATGTTCTAGATGACCAAAGGATGATGTAATGAGCCTATTTTGGTCCTAATTGAGTGTATTGAGCTTCATTAGGTCTTACTTTGGTCAATGGCTCCATTTTAGTCACTAGGATGTTGTAGATAACGAAAGGATGATGTAATGAGCCTATTTTGGTCGTAATTGAGTGTATTGAGCTTCATTAGGTCTTACTTTGGTCAATGGCTCCATTTTAATCACTTGGAAGTTTGTAGATAACCAAAGGATGATGTAATGAGCCTATTTTGGTCCTAATTGAGTGTATTGAGCTTCATTAGGTCTTACTTTGATCAATTCATCCATTTTAGTCACTAGGATGTTGTAGATAACCAAATGGATGGTGTAATGAGCCTATTTTGTCCTAATTGAGTGTATTGAGCTTCATTTGGTCTTACTTTGGTCATGGCTCCATTTTAATCACTAGGATGTTGTAGATAACCAAAGGATGATGTAATGAGCCTATTTTGGTCCTAATTGAGTGTATTGAGCTTCATTAGGTCTTACTTTGGTCAATTCATCCATTTTAGTCACTAGGATGTTCTAGATAACCAAAAGATGGTGTAATGAGCCTATTTTGTCCTAATTGAGTGTATTGAGCTTCATTAGGTCTTACTTGGTCAATGGCTCCATTTTAGTCACTAGGATGTTGTAGATAACCAAAGGATGGTGTAATGAGCCTATTTTGGTCCTAATTGAGTGTATTGAGCTTCATTAGGTCTTTGGTCAATGGCTCCATTTTAGTCACTAGATGTTGTAGATAACCAAAGGATGATGTAATGAGCCTATTTTGGTCTGGTACTTGATGTGCCAAAGGATGGTGTAATGAGCCTAGGAGTGTATTGAGCTTCATTTGTCTTACTTTGGTCAATGGCTCCATTTTAGTCACTAGGATGTTGTAGATAACCAAAGGATGATGTAATGAGCCTATTTGGTCCTATTGAGTGTATTGAGCTTCATTAGGTCTTACTTTGGTCAATTTTAGTCACTATGATGTTGTAGATAACCAAAGGATGATGTAATGAGCCTATTTTGGTCCTAATTGAGTGTATTGAGCTCATTAGGTCTTACTTTGGTCAATGGCTATTTTATCACTGGATGTTGTAGATAACCAAAGGATGATGTAATGAGCCTATTTTGGTCATAATTGAGTGTATTGAGCTTCATTAGGTCTTACTTTGGTCAATGTCTCCATTTTAGTCACTTTGGTCAGGATGTTGTAGATAACCAAAGGATGATGTAATGAGCCTATTTGGTCCTATTGAGTGTATTGAGCTTCATTAGGTCTTACTTTGGTCATGGCTCCATTTAGTCACTATGATGTTGTAGATAACCAAAGGATGATGTAATGAGCCTATTTTGGTCCTAATTGAGTGTATTGAGCTTCATTAGGTCTTACTTTGGTCAATGGCTCTTTTTATCACTTTAGATAACCAAAGGATGATGTAATGAGCCTATTTTGGTCCTAATTGAGTGTATTGAGCTTCAGACTAACCCATTTTAGTCACTAGGATGTTGTAGATGGATGTGTAATGAGCCTATTTTGGTCCTAATTGAGTGTATTGAGCTTCATTAGGTCTTACTTTGGTCAATGGCTCCATTTTAGTCACTAGATGTTGTAGATAACCAAAGGATGATGTAATGAGCCTATTTTGGTTGTAATTGAGTGTATTGAGCTTCATTAGGTCTTACTTTGGTCAATGGCTCCATTTTAGTCACTAGGATGTTGTAGATAACCAAAGGATGATGTAATGAGCCTAATTGAGTGTATTGAGCTTCATTAGGTCTTACTTTGGTCAGCTCATTTGGTGTATTGAGCTTTGGTAATTCTTCACTTTAGTCACTAGGATGTTTAGATAACCAAAGATCCATTTTAATCACTAGGATGTTTAGATAACCAAAGGATGATGTAATGAGCCTATTTGGTCCTTTGAGTGTATTGAGCTTCATTAGGTCTTACTTTGGTCAATGGCTCCATTTTAGTCACTAGGATGTTGTAGATAACGTCTATACTTTGGTCAGGCCTATTTTAGGTCCACTAGAGTGTATTGAGCTTCATTAGGTCTTACTTTGGTCAGGATGGCTAATGAGCCTATTTTAATCACTTGGAATTGTGTGTAGATAACCAAAGGATGATGTAATGAGCCTATTTTGAGTGTCTTACTTTTGAGTGCTCCATTTTATTAGGTCTTACTTAGGATGTTGTTCCAAAGGATGATGTATTTTAGAGCACTTAGGTCTGTTGTAGATGTGTAACCAATGAGCTGTAATTGAGCTTACTTTGATCAATTCATCCATTTAGTCACTAGGATGTTGTAGATAACCAAAGATGGTGTAATGAGCCTATTTGTCCTAATTGAGTGTATTGAGCTCATTTGGTCTTACTTTGGTCAATGGCTCCATTTTAATCACTAGGATGTTGAGATACCAAAGGGATGATGTAATGAGCCTATTTTGGTCCTAATTGAGTGTATTGAGCTTCATTAGGTCTTACTTTGGTCAATGGCTCATCATTTTTAGTCACCTAGGTCCTATGTGTCTATTAGGTCTTACTTTGGTCAATGCCCATTTTAAGATGGTAGATAACCAAAGGATGAGTAATGAGCCTATTTTGGTCCTAATTGAGTGTATTGAGCTTCATTAGGTCTTACTTTGGTCAATGGCTCCATAGGATTTAGGAGTCCTAATTGAGTGTATTGAGCTTCATTAGGTCTTACTTTGGTCAAATTTTAGTCACTATGTTGTAGATAACCAAAGGATGATGTGAGCCTATTTTGGTCCTAATGAGCCATTAGGTCTTACTTTGGTCCTCCATTTTATTGGATGTGTAGATAACCAAAGGATGATGTAATGAGCCTATTTTTGTCATTGAGTGGTCTTACTTACTTTGGTCAATGGCTCATTTTAATCATTGGATTAGTAACACCTATTTTGGTCATAATTGAGTTGTTCAGACTATCAAATCCATTTTAGTACTAGGATGTTGTAGATAACCAAAGGATGGTGTAATGAGCCTATTTTGGAGTGTATTGATTGACTTTGGTCAATGTCCATTTTAGAGCCAAAGGATGATGTAATGAGCCTATTAGGTGTATTGAGCTTATTAGGTCTTACTTTGGTCAATGGCTCATTTTAGTCACTAGGATGTTGTAGATAACCAAAGGATGATGTAATGAGCCTATTTTGTCCTAATTGAGTGTATTGAGCTTCATTTGGTCTTATTTTAATCTTTGTTGTAGATAACCAATGATGCCTATTTTGGTCCTAATTGAGTGTATTGAGCTTCATTAGGTCTTACTTTGGACTGGATGTGTAGATAACCAAAGGATGGTGTATGAGCCTAATGAGTGTATTGAGCTTCTTTGTCTTACTTTGGTCAATGGCTCCATTTTAGTCACTAGGATGTTGTAGATAACCAAAGGATGAGCCTATCCTATTAGTGTATTGAGCTTCATTAGGTCTTATTTGGTCATGGCTCCATTTTAGTCACTAGGATGTTGTAGATAACCAAAGGATGATGTAATGAGCCTATTTTGGTCCTAATTGAGTGTATTGAGCTTCATTAGGTCTTACTTTGGTCAATGGCTCATTTTAGTCACTAGGATGTTGTAGATAACCAAAGGATGATGTAATGAGCCTATTTTGGTCCTAATTGAGTGTATTGAGCTTCATTAGGTCTTACTTTGGTCAAAGCCTCCAATTGTTAGCTTCACTTATTTGGTCATGGTCAATGTCACTAGATAGATAACCAAAGGATGATGTAATGAGCCTATTTTGGTCCTAATTGAGT
Source organism: Aeschynomene evenia (assembly GCA_013621005.1). Lineage (NCBI taxonomy): Eukaryota > Viridiplantae > Streptophyta > Magnoliopsida > Fabales > Fabaceae > Aeschynomene > Aeschynomene evenia. The sequence continues at coordinate 138,209 of RYYW01000137.1, read as the reverse complement.
GTATTGAGCTTCATTAGGTCTTACTTTGGTCAATGGCTCCATTTTAGTCACTATGAATGTGTGTAGACTAACTCATTTTAAGGATGATAGGATGAATGAGCCTATTTTGGTCCTAATTGAGTGTATTGAGCTTCATTTAAGTCATTACTTTGGTCAATGGCTCATTTTAGTCACTAGGATGTTGTAGATAACCAAAGGATGATGTAATGAGCCTATTTTGGTGTATTGAGCTTCATTAGGTCTTACTTTGTCAATGTCACTAGATGTTGTAGATAACAAAGGATGATGAGCCTATTTTGTCCTAATTGAGTGTATTGAGCTTCATTTGGTCTTACTTTGGTCAATGGCTCCATTTTAGTCACTATGAATGTTGTAGATAACCAAAGGATGATGTAATGAGCCTATTTGGTCCTAATTGAGTGTATTGAGCTTCATTAGGTCTTACTTTGGTCAATGGCTCAATTTTAGTCACTATGGACTTTGTTGTAGATAACCAAAGGATGATGTGAATGAGCCTATTTTGGTCCTAATTGAGTGTATTGAGCTTCATTAGGTCTTACTTTGGTCAATGGCTCCATATTAATGTAATCCACTTTTGGTCAATGTTGTCATTAGGATAACCAAAATGGAATGATGGTAATGAGCCTATTTTGGTCTAATTGAGTGTATTGAGCTTCATTAGGTCTTACTTTGGTCAATCAATTCATCCATTTTAGTCACTTATTTGGTCATGGTCATGTAGATAACCAAAGGATGATGTAATGAGCCTATTTTGGTCCTAATTGAGTGTATTGAGCTTCATTAGGTCTTACTTTGTCAATTCTCCATTTTAGTCACTAGGATGTTGTAGATAACCAAAGATGATGAGCCTATTTGTCCTAATTGAGTGTATTGAGCTTCATTACTTTGGTCAATTCATTTTAGTCACTAGGAAGAGGATGTAACCAAAGGATGATGTAATGAGCCTATTTTTGGTCCTAATTGAGTGTATTGAGCTTCATTTGGTCTTACTTTGGTCAATGGCTCCATTTTAGTCACTAGGATGTTTAGATAACCAAAGGATGATGTAATGAGCCTATTTTGGTCCTAATTGAGTGTATTGAGCTTCATTAGGTCTTACTTTGGTCAATGGCTCCATTTTAGTCACTAGGATGTTGTAGATAACCAAAGGATGATGTAATGAGCCTATTTTGGTCCTAATTGAGTGTATTGAGCTTCATTAGGTCTTACTTTGGTCAATGGCTCTATTTTAATCACTTGGATGTTGTAGATAACCAAAGGATGATGTAATGAGCCTATTTTGGTCCTAATTGAGTGTATTGAGCTTCATTAGGTCTTACTTTGGTCAATTCATCCATTTTAGTCACTAGGATGTTGTAGATAACCAAAGGATGGTGTAATGAGCCTATTTTGGTCCTAATTGAGTGTATTGAGCTTCATTAGGTCTTACTTTGGTCAATGGCTCTATTTTAGTCACTAGGATGTTGTAGATAACCAAAGGATGATGTAATGAGCCTATTTTGGTCCTAATTGAGTGTATTGAGCTTCATTAGGTCTTACTTTGGTCAATGGCTCCATTTTAGTCACTAGGATGTTGTAGATAACCAAAGGATGATGTAATGAGCCTATTTTGGTCGTAATTGAGTGTATTGAGCTTCATTAGGTCTTACTTTGGTCAATGGCTCCATTTTAATCACTTGGAGTTGTAGATAACCAAAGGATGATGTAATGAGCCTATTTTGGTCCTAATTGAGTGTATTGAGCTTCATTAGGTCTTACTTTGATCAATTCATCCATTTTAGTCACTAGGATGTTGTAGATAACCAATGGATGTGTAATGAGCCTATTTTTTCCTAATTGAGTGTATTGAGCTTCATTTGTTCTTACTTTGGTCAATGGCTCCATTTTATCACTAGGATGTTGTAGATAACCAAAGGATGATGTAATGAGCCTATTTTGGTCCTAATTGAGTGTATTGAGCTTCATTAGGTCTTACTTTGGTCAATTCATCCATTTTAGTCACTAGGATGTTCTAGATAACCAAAAGATGGTGTAATGAGCCTATTTTTGTCCTAATTGAGTGTATTGAGCTTCATTAGGTCTTACTTTGGTCAATGGCTCCATTTTAGTCACTAGGATGTTGTAGATAACCAAAGGATGATGTAATGAGCCTATTTTGGTCCTAATTGAGTGTATTGAGCTTCATTAGGTCTTACTTTCAATTCATCCATTTTAGTCACTAGGATGTTGTAGATAACCAAAGGATGTGTAATGAGCCTATTTGGTCCTAATTGAGTGTATTGAGCTTCATTAGGTCTTACTTTGGTCAATGGCTCATTTTAGTCACTAGGATGTTGTAGATAACCAAAGGATGATGTAATGAGCCTATTTTGGTCCTAATTGAGTGTATTGAGCTTCATTAGGTCTTACTTTGGTCAATGGCTCCATTTTAGTCACTAGGATGTTGTAGATAACCAAAGGATGATGTAATGAGCCTATTTTGGTCGTAATTGAGTGTATTGAGCTTCATTAGGTCTTACTTTGGTCAATGGCTCCATTTTAATCACTTGGAAGTTGTAGATAACCAAAGGATGATGTAATGAGCCTATTTTGGTCCTAATTGAGTGTATTGAGCTTCATTAGGTCTTACTTTGATCAATTCATCCATTTTAGTCACTAGGATGTTGTAGATAACCAATGGATGGTGTAATGAGCCTATTTTTGTCTAATTGAGTGTATTAAGCTTCATTTGTTCTTACTTTGGTCAATGGCTCCATTTTAATCACTAGGATGTTGTAGATAACCAAAGGATGATGTAATGAGCCTATTTTGTCCTAATTGAGTGTATTGAGCTTCATTAGGTCTTACTTTGGTCAATTCATCCATTTTAGTCACTAGGATGTTCTAGATAACCAAAGATGGTGTAATGAGCCTATTTTGGTCCTAATTGAGTGTATTGAGCTTCATTAGGTCTTACTTTGGTCAATGGCTCCATTTTAGTCACTAGGATGTTGTAGATAACCAAAGGATGATGTAATGAGCCTATTTTGGTCCTAATTGAGTGTATTGAGCTTCATTAGG
>RYYW01000137.1:117487-131984 GCA_013621005.1 Aeschynomene evenia | reverse complement strand
GTATACGTTGAGAGGTAGTACCCTTCCCATAGCAAGATTTCTTGGAAGATATAAGTCTTGTGGAATAGGGATTGCATCTCCTCATTGTCGTAGAGAATATCTTCGGATACTTCATTGAGGTTGTTTCTCATTAAGCCCTTAATCTCTCCAGAGAAGGCCATTTGGAAGAAAGGTTTAAGTTTGAGAAGAGATGAGAGGAGATAGAGAAGAACAAGAGAGTAGAGATAGCAGAGAGAGAGAGAGAACAGATGAAGATTGGAAAGCGAGGAGAGGATTTGGCAGAGTTTTGGTAAGTTTTAAGCGCAAAGTGCTCAAATGGAACAATGCCATGAGTATTTATAGAACTGGCTTGTAACTAGCCGTTTCTGACGCTTATCCAAAAGTTACCGTTGGTAACTTGTTTCTCGGAAGGTACCCTTCTGAGAGAAGTGGTCCTTCTGAGAAATGCTCCTTCTGAGAAATGTTTCAGAAGATCTCCTTTCTGAGGGATGAGTCTTCTGAGAACAAATTTTCTCAGATAGAGTTTTCTGTGTTTTCTTACTTCTAGCTCAGAAGCTTAGTTCTATTGTTTGTCTCAGAGTCTAAACTAGGACTAAAGGGGGTTTCTAAGAAAAAGTTTTTAATTTCAAAGTACTTAGAAACGTCTTAGATTGAGAAAGTCCTTTCAGAACATTGAAACGATCCTCGGGTAAAGGCTTTGTAAATATATCTGAGATTTGATCCTCAGTATTCACAAATTTGAGTTCAATGTCGCCTTTTTGCACATGATCCCGAATAAAATGATGTTTTATATCAATGTGCTTGGATCGAGAATGCTGAATAGGATTCTTAGCTAAGTTGATAGCACTTGTATTATCACAGAGGATAGGAATTTTGGTGTACCTTAATTGATAATCAAGTAGCTGATTCTTAATCCAGAGCATCTGAGAACAGCAGTTCGCAGCAGATACATATTCAGCTTCAGCAGTTGATAGGGCGATCGTATTTTGCTTCTTGCAAGACCAAGTGATCAAGCATTTTCCAAAGAAGCAGCAGCAGCCACTTGTGCTTTTGCGATCGATCCTATCTCCAGCGTAGTCAGCATCACAATATCCTACAACATCAGAAGAACAACCTTTCTCGTACCAAAGACCAAGATTAGTAGTTCCACTTAAATATCGTAAAATTCGTTTAACTGCAGTTAAATGTGATTGCTTAGGCTTAGACTGGAATCTAGCACAGATCCCAACACTGAGTTGGATATCTGGTCTGGAGGCAGTTAAGTAGAGAAGTGAGCCAATCATCCCTCGATAGTTGCTTTCTGAGACTTTCTCACCATCTTCATCCAAGTCAATTACTTGAGAGGGATGCATGGGAGTGCTCATGGGTTTGGCCTTATCCATCAGAAACTTCCTCAGAAGTTCTTTGGTATACTTCTCTTGGTGGATAACTGTCCCTTCTGACTCTTGCTTGATTTGCAATCCTAGGAAGAATTTTAATTCTCCCATCATGCTCATCTCGAATTCACCTTGCATAAGCTTGGAGAATTCTTTGCAAAGGCATTCATTGGTTGCGCCAAATATTATGTCATCAACATAAATCTGGACAATCAAGAAGCCAGAGTCTTCTGAGAGTGTAAAGAGAGTTGTGTCCACTTTCCCTCTTGAGAATCCGTTTTTAAGTAGGAAAGAGCTCAATCTATCGTACCAAGCTCTTGGAGCTTGTTTCAGACCATAGAGAGCCTTTGTAAGCTTAAATACGTGATCCGGGAATGCATCATTCAAAAAACCAGGAGGTTGTTTTACAGTAAACTTCCTCAGAAAGGTATCCATTCAAGAAGGCAGACTTAACATCCATCTGATAGAGTTTGAAACCTTTGTGTGCAGCAAAAGCTAGCAACATTCTGATAGCTCCAATCTTGCGACTGGAGCAAAAGTTTCAGTATTCTATCCTTCTTGTTGGTTACCTTGAGCAACCAATCTAGCCTGTTTCTCACGACTTGACCGTTTTCATCAGTTTGTTTGAACACACCCATTAGTCCCAATGACACTTTTGCTTTGGGCTTCTAGTTAGTTTCCAAACTTGATTTCTCTCCGAATTGGTCAAGTTCATCCTGCATGGCATTTATCCAGCTAGGATCATCTAACACCTCCTATGGAGTCTGTTCAAGTCAGAAACCATAGCAAGATTTGTGTAGTTCCTTCTGGTCTTACGCCACTTCTGGATTACCCAAGACTTCATTCTGAGAGACGTTCTTCAAGTCTCTTGAGCCTCTAATCCTTTAGGAGTAGGGTTCTGAGAAGGAGACACAGAAGGTTCTCTTTCTGAGTCATCAGAGGCTTGACCATCTGAGGATCTAAATTCCATTGCATTTGGAGAAGTAGATTCTCTAGGTTCTGGAGCTTCGATGATGCTACTAGATTTTCTTTAGTTAGAGATGGTTGTTCCATGGTTGGAAGTCAGTCTCATCATCTATAAGAAATTTCTTTTTGGCTTTCTCAGAAGAGATGTTGAGTTTCTCAACTCATCTTCTAAGTCTCCATCTTTTGAGACATGTCCTTACTAAGTTCTTTGAACGTAATATGGATTGTCTCTTCAACACATTTACTCCTTTTGTTATATACTCTGTAAGCTTTAGAGACTGAGGAGTATCCTAGGAAGCATCCATCATCGGACTTAGGATCAAACTTAGAGAGTTTGTCCTTTGTGTTGAGAATAAAACAAGAAGAACCAATACATGGAAATAAGAAATGTTTGGTATTTATTCTTCCATAGCTCGTAAGGTGTCTTTTTCAGAATTGGTCTCAGAAAGACTCGATTCTGAATGTAGCATGAAGTGTTAACTGCTTCAGCCCAAAACCTTTTGAAAGTCCGCTTTCTAAGAGCATTGTTCTTGCCATCTCTTGAAGGCTTCGATTCTTTCTCTCAGCCACTCCATTTTGTTGAGGAGTTCTGGGAGATGAGAATTCGTGAGCAATGCCCAGATTTTCACAAAACTTTCGAAAGCATGGTTCTCAAATTCACCACCATGATCTGATCTTATGGCATGAATGTGCGAATCCTTTTCTGTTGAAACTCTTTTTGCAAATGCTTTGAACTTCTCAAAAGTTTCTTCCTTAGAGGCTAGAAAGAAAACCCAAGTGAATCTGGAGTAATCATCCACTATGACAAGACCATAGCGTTTTCCAGAAAGAGAAGCCGTTCTGGTTGGTCCAAAGAGATCCATGTGGAGCAGTTCCAGTGGTTTCTGAGTAGAAATACCACTTTTACTGGAAAAGGAAGCTTTGGTCTGTTTCCCTTTTTCACAGAAGTCGCAGGTTGCATCCTTTGATACTTAATTCTGGGAAGGCCCTTTATAAGTCCTTCTGAGAGAGTTCAGAAAGAAGTTTCATATGGGCCATGACCGAGTTTCTTATGCCACAGCCATTTGTCTTCTTGGACAGAGACAAGGCACTCCACGTTTTGATCCTTTAGATCATCCAGATGGATAACATAGATGTTACCAACACGTTTTCCTTCCAGAACGATTTTTGTCATTTGTGAGATTAATCACATGACAATACTTGGCATAAAACTCAACCTTTAAGCCTTTGTCACAAATTGACTAATGCTTAATAGATTGTGAGTTAAGCCATCGACCAAAAGTACATCTGAGATTGGTGAGAGGAATCCTTACCACATCTCCGATTGCAGTGACTCTTCCCTTAGCGCCATCACCGAATCGCACTGTTCCACCTTTCTTGGGCTTGAGACTCTGAACCAGTGCTTGCTTCTAGTCATGTGCCTCGAGCAGCCACTGTCAAGGTACCACTGCTCATCGTGGTGGTGGAGCAGCGCTTGATGATGTACCTGCAGTCACAAAGTTAACAGATTTAGGTACCCATTCTTTGTTGGGTCCTTGCTTGTTAGCTTTCTTGGACTTTTGCCTTCTTTTCTTAGAAGGGTCATGGTTTGAGAGTCAGAGACCTTTTGTTTGCCCTTTTCAGAAGCACTTGCTTTTTGAGAAGTTTTACCTTCTGAGAGGGGTTAGTCTTCTTAGAAGGCTTTGCTTTCTGAGTTTTCTTTTGAGCCTTCTGAGGCTTAGAGATTTTTCCTTTTCCAACATAGGACATTTTTCAGAACCATGGCCACTTTTAAAACATGCGATGCACGTGCGAGGTGATTTAGTTAAAGATGGATCAATATCATTTGGTTCGAAGATTTCTTCATAACCAAGTCCACTCTTATCCTTGTAAGGTCTTTGACCACCAAGCAAGAGTGTCATCATTTTTTCACCCTTGACCATCTTAACTAAGTCAGAAGTGAGAAGCTCATTTGTCTTTTGTAATTCTATCAAAGCCAGTTCGGCTTTTTCAACAGTTACAGAAGACATTGTTTCTAAAGCTTGATAGAGATTGTGACTTTCAAGATATCTATTTTTAAAGTCATCTCTTTCAAGCCTTATGTTCTCTACTTCTTGAATTAGTCTAGCATTTTCAGCTTCTAAGTGTTTAAAAGACTTCTTAGTTTGCTGAAATTGTAGCTAATTCGTTTGAGTCTCTCAGAAGCTCTTCATAGAGTTCTGAGATCTCATTGTATGAGTATGAGAGAGGAGGAGAGTTTGGTACCTCTTCTGACTCAGATTCTGTTTCCAGAATATAGTCAGTACCGGCATGAAGCAGACATTTGCTTCCTCTTCACTTGCTGACTCAGAGCCTTCCTCTTCTGAGTCACTCCATGTAGCAGCCATTTCCTTCTTCTTCTTCTTGGGAATGAACTTCTTCTTTCCCTTGTTCTGAGGGCACTCCGTTCTGAAGTGGCCCTTTTCTCCACAGCCAAAACATGTGGCATCAGAAGGCTTTGACTTTCCTTTTCTAGGGGTGATCTCTTTGTCTTTGCTTGGTCTTCTCTTCCAAGCTTTCTTCATTTTCCTTACTAGAAGAGAGATGTCATCTTCATCGGAATCTGAGTTTTGATCGTTTTCAGACTCAGATATTTCTTCAGCCTTTAGGGCTTTGAAGTCTTTTTGATCTGACTTTTCAGAGCCAGAGCTTTCTGAGGTCTTGAGGATGAGATGGTCCTCCAAGCAGTCCTTCAAGCTCAATCTCGTGAGTTCTGAGTGAGCCAAACAATACATCTAAACCCAGCTGATTTAGATCCTTTGCTTCTGGATCGCTGTCACCTTTGGCGCCACTGGCAGAGAGGCTTCTGAGAATTTTCCTCACCATCTCAGCGTTGGAGTAGGTCTTTCCCAAGACCTTTAGCTGATTTATGATGTGGAGAAACCCTTATTGACATGTTGTCAATGGTTTCCTCAGGTTGCATGCAGAAGACTCGTACTTATGTACGAGCATTGATACCTTGGTTTCCTTGACTTCATCATTTCCTTCATGCAGCATGTGTAATCTCTCCCAAATTTCTTGAGCGGTGTCACACGACACAATCTTGTCGTATTCTACCTTGGGCAAGGCGCAGAAGAATGTATTTAGCTTTGAAGTTGAGTTGTATCTTCTCCTTCATCTCTTGAGTCCATTCGTCCTTAGGGACTCGTCTTGTATAGGTTGTGAGTGCTGGAGGTGCCACTCTGGCTCAGCTTCTGTTGCAACTACAACATCCTCTGTAATTGTCTGCAGAGGCTGATAGTCTCCATTCTCGATCTTATCCCATAAGTCCAGACTGGTGTGCTTGATGAATAGCGTCATCCTGTCACGCCAGTAGTCGAAGTTGTCTCCGAGAAACATCGGAGGTCTGTTTATTGAAGCCCATCTGATATGAATGCAGCTGGTGAATTCATATTTCTCTTCGTGGATCTTTTCCTTGACACTGCGAAGTGCTCAACCTCTTAAGGACCGAGCTCTGATGCCAATTGAAAGTGTATGTGTGCACGAGAAGTGGGGGTTGAATCGTGCAAGTTTTAAAAAAAATTACTTCTTAAAACTTTTACTTAGAAAGCTGTTTTTACTCAGAAGGTAGATTTAAGAGTTTGCAGCGGAAATTGCTTTCTGAGAAGATTAAATTTCTGAGAACTTAGTATTTATGAGAAAGTTCTTTTCTGAGGAATTTTAAGAAAATGACTTAGAGTTAAAGTTTCTTAAAAGCTTTCTGATTTTGATCAATAAGGTTTTCACGAGACCTCTTAATTGGAATAGTGGTAGAGATTTTCTCAAAGATTTATGCAAGTAAGGAGTAAGGGAGAAAAGCTTAACACAAAGAATTTTATACTGGTTCGGTTATAACCAACCTACTCCAGTCCTCAACCTTCAGTTGAGAGTTCTTAGATATTCTTCTTAAAGTGCCTTCCCAGACAACACTGCCTTTACCAAATAAAGGACTTCCACCACTTCACAACCTGAAGTGGATTTCCTTGCCTCACACTAGAGGACTTTCTTGCCTCCAACACTAGAGGACTTCCTTGCCTTAATCACTTAAGGACTTCCTTGCCTCACACTAAGGACTTCTTTGCCTTAAACACTTAAGGACTTAAACTGCCTTCAAACAGCGAAGGACTTAGCGTTTTTCGGAAAGTTGTTTTTGCTTTGAAAACGAACTACTAAGATTAAGTTACAAACTTAATTTGACCCTTAGTAGACTTCTAGATTTAACTTACAATTGTAAGAATTTACACCAATACAGAACTAGAAGATTTTCGCAAAGTTGAAAGAACAATTCCGTAAAATTGTCTTTATGAGAAAGTTCTAAGTTTTCGCAGATGATTTTCAATTCAGCAGAGTTTTTGCACGTTTAATCAAGAGTTTTTAGCGCAAGAGTTTCGTCACATTGCTCTGGAATTGAACTCATATATATAGGCATCAAAGAGCCGCGAAATTAGAAGCTTTCACTTTGCTTATGTGGCTGTGTCCTTTTCAGAACGGCTCCCTGCTACAGTCAGCGCAAAATGAGGAACTTTTCAGAACTGCACAGTGCGCGTGTTCCCACTTCCTTGGCTAGTTGTAGCGAGCTTTCTGAGACTGCTTGCGATCCCTTGAGTCCAAACACTTGGTTGCTTCTGAGTCCAACTTTCTGAGAGTTGTACGGACTTCTGAGGCGAACCTTCTGAGGGAAGACCCTTCTGAGAACAACTGGTCGCAAGGTCTTCTGAGACCTTTCTGAGGCAACAGTGTTCTTTCCTCAGAAACATGTTTTCACCTTCTGCGCTTCTGAGACATCCTTTCTGATATCTTTTGGCGCTATGATTTTATCAATTGATCTCGAGGCTACTTGATGTTTTGTCTTGGTCTTTGCTCATGGTATTGCAATAATTTAAAGCTTTCTGAGACACTTAGCGCACATATTAGTACAACCTTAAGTAAAATTTTTATACTTATGGCTTACCTTGTTATCATTAAAACTTTCATTGCTCTAAGAGAATTATGCCTAATTCTCTCATAAGGGTTCTGGAGCTTACAATCTACACCATCCTAGTGACTAAAATGGAACAATTGACCAAAGTATGACCTAATGAAGCTCAATACACTCAATTAGGACAAAAATTGGCTCATTACATCATTCTTTGGTTATCTAAACCTACCTAGTAGCTAAAATGGAACAATTGACCAAAGTATGACCTAATGAAGCTCAATACACTCAATTAGGACCAAAATAGGCTCATTACATCATCTTGGTTATCTAAACCTTCCTAGTAGCTAAAATGGAACAATTGACCAAAGTATGACCTAATGAAGCTCAATACACTCAATTAGGACCAAAATAGGCTCATTACATCATCCTTTAGTTATCTAAACCTTCCTAGTAGCAAAAAGGGAACAATTGACCAAAGTATGACCTACTGAAGCTCAATACACTCAATTAGGACCAAATAGATCATTACATCATCCTTTGGTTATCTACACCATCCTAGTGACTAAAATGGAACAATTGACCAAAGTATGACCTAATGAAGCCAATACACTCAATTAGGACCAAAATAGGCTCATTACATCATCTTTGGTTATCTAAACCTTCCTAGTAGCTAAAATGGAACAATTGACCAAAGTATGACCTAATGAAGCTCAATACACTCAATTAGGACAAAATAGGCTCATTACATCATCCTTTGGTTATCTACACCATCCTAGTGACTTAAATGGAACAATTGACAAAGTATGACCTAATGAAGCTCAATACACTCAATTAGGACCAAAATCGGCTCATTACATCATCCTTTGGTTAACTACACCTTCTAGTGACTAAAATGGAGTCATTTACCAAACTAAGACCAAATGTAGCTCAATACAATCAATTAGGGCCAAAATAGGCTCATTACATCATCCTTTGGTTATCTAAACCTTCCTAGTAGCTAAAATGGAACAATTGACCAAAGTATGACCTAATGAAGCTCAATACACTCAATTAGGACCAAAATAGGCTCATTACATCATCCTTTGGTTATCTACACCATCCTAGTGACTAAAATGGAGCAATTGACCAAAGTATGACCTAATGAAGCTCAATACACTCTATTAGGACAAAATAGGCTCATTACATCATTCTTTGGTTATCTAAACCTTCCTAGTAGCTAAAATGGAACAATTGACCAAAGTATGACCTAATGAAGCTCAATACACTCAATTAGGACCAAAATAGACTCATTACATCATCCTTTGGTTATCTACACCATCCTAGTGACTAAAATGGAACAATTGACCAAAGTATGACCTAATGAAGCTCAATACACTCTATTAGGACCAAAATAAGCCATTACATCATCCTTTGGTTATCTAAACCTTCCTAGTAGCTAAAATGGAACAATTGACCAAGTATGACCTAATGAAGCTCAATACATCAATTAGGACCAAAATCGGCTCATTACATCATCCTTTGGTTAACTACACCTTCCTAGTGATTAAATGGAGTCATTTACAAAACTAAGACCAATGAAGCTCATTACACTCAATTAGGACCATAATAAGCTCATTACATGATCCTTTGGTTATCTAACCTTCCCTAGCGACTAAAATGGAACAATTGACCAAAGTATGACCTAATGAAGCTCAATAAACTCAATTAGGACCAAAATAGGCTCATTACATCATCCTTTGGTTATCTAAACCTTCCTAGTAGCTAAAATGGAACAATTGACCAAAGTAACCTAATAAAGCTCATACATTCAATTAGGACGAAATAGGCTCATTACATCAACCTTTGGTATTCTTACCTTCCAAGTGACTAAAATGGAACAATTGACCAAGTATGACCTAATGAAGCTCAAATACACTCAATTAGGACCAAAATAGACTCATTACATCATCCTTGGTTATCAAAAACCTTCCTAGTGACAAAATGGAACAATTGACCAAAAGTATAACCTAAGAAGCTCAATACTCTTAATTAGGACCAAAATAGACTCTTTGCATCATCCTATGGTTATCTACACCATCCTAGTGCCTAAATTGGAACAATTGACCAAAGTATGACCTAATGAAGCTCAATACACTCAATTAGACAAAATAGGCTCATTACATCATCCTTGTTATCTAACCTTCCTAGTAGCTAAAATGGAACAATTGACCAAAGTATGACCTAATGAAGCTCAATACACTCAATTAGACCAAAAATAGGCTCATTACATCATCCTTTGGTTATCTGCACCATCCTAGTGACTAAAATGGAACATTGACAAGTATGACCTAATGAAGCTCAATAACTCAATTAGGACCAAAATAGGCTCATTACATCATCCTTTGTTATCTAAACCTCCTAGTAGCTAAAATGGAACAATTGACCCAAAGTAGACCTAATGAAGCTCAATACACTCAATTAGGACAAAATAGGCTCATTACATCAACCTTTGGTTATTAAACCTTCCAGTGACTAAAATGGCACAATTGACCAAAGTATGACCTAATGAAGCTCAATACACTCAATTAGGACCAAAATAGACTCATTACATCATCTTTGGTTATCAAAACCTTCCTAGTGACTAAAATGGAACAATTGACCAAAGTATGACCTAAAGAAGCTCAATACTCTTAATTAGGACCAAAATAGGACTCTTAGCATCATCTAATGGTTATCTACACCACCTAGTGCCTAAATTGGAACAATTGACTAAAGTATGGACCTAATGAAGCTCAATACACTCAATTAGGACAAAAATAGGCTCATTACATCATTCTTTGGTTATCTAAACCTTCCTAGTAGCTAAAATGGAACAATTGACCAAAGTATGACCTAATGAAGCTCAATACACTCAATATGGAACAAAATAGGCTCATTACATCATCCTTTGGTTATCTACACCATCCTAGTGACTAAAATGGAACAATTGACCAAAGTATGACCTAATGAAGCTCAATACACTCAATTAGGACGAAAATAGGCTCATTACATCAATCCTTTGGTTATCTTAACCTTCCAAGTGACTAAAATGGAACAATTGACCAAAGTATGACCTAATGAGCTTAATACACTCAATTAGGACCAAAATCACTCATTACATCATCCTTTGGTTATCTAAACCTTCCTAGTGACAAAAATGGAGTCATTTACAAAACTAAGACCAATGAAGCTCATTACACTCAATTAGGACCATAATAAGCTCATTACATGATCCTTTGGTTATCTAAACCTTCCTAGCGACTAAAATGGAACAATTGACCAAAGTATGACCTAATGAAGCTCAATACACTCAATTAGGACCAAAATAGACTCATTACATCATCCTTTGGTTATCAAAAACCTTCCTAGGACAAAAATGGAACAATTGACCAAAGTATAACCTAAAGAAGCTCAATACTCTTAATTAGGACCAAAATAGACTCNAAATAGGCTCATTACATCATCCTTTGGTTATCTACACCATCCTAGTGACTAAAATGGAACAATTGACCAAAGTATGACCTAATGAAGCTCAATACACTCAATTAGGACCAAAATAGGCTCATTACATCATCCTTTGGTTATCTAAACCTTCCTAGTAGCTAAAATGGAACAATTGACCAAAGTATGACCTAATGAAGCTCAATACACTCAATTAGGACCAAAATAGGCTCATTACATCATCCTTTTCTAAACCTTCCTAGTAGCTAAAAAACAATTGACCAAAGTATGACCTAATGAAGCTCAATACACTCAATTAGGACCAAAATAGGCTCATTACATCATCCTTTGGTTATCTACACCATCCTAGTGACTAAAATGGAACAATTGACCAAAGTATGACCTAATGAAGCTCAATACACTCAATTAGGACCAAAATAGGCTCATTACATCATCCTTTGGTTATCTAAACCTCCTAGTAGCTAAAATGGAACAATTGACCAAAGTATGACCTAATGAAGCTCAATACACTCAATTAGGACCAAATAGGTTCCAACCTATTCCCACATGGTTATCTCCTAGTGACTAAAATGGAACAATTGACCAAAGTATGACCTAATGAAGCTCAATACACTCAATTAGGACCAAAATAGGCTCATTACATCATCCTTTGGTTATCTACACCTCCTAGTACTAAAATGGAACAATTGACCAAAGTATGACCTAATGAAGCTCAATACACTCAATTAGGACATAGGCTCATTACATCATCTTTGGTTATCTAAACCTCCTACTAAAATGGAACAATTGACAAAGTATGACCTAATGAAGCTCAATACACTCATTAGGACAAAAATAGGCTCATTACATCATCCTTTGGTTATCTACACCTCCTAGTGACTAAAATGGAACAATTGACCAAAGTATGACCTAATGAAGCTCAATACACTCAATTAGGACAAAATAGGCTTCATTACATCATCCTTTGGTTATCTAAACCTCCTAGTAGACTAAAATGGAACAATTGGACCAAAGTATGACCTAATGAAGCTCAATACACTCAATTAGGACCAAAATAGGCTCATTACATCATCCTTTGGTTATCTACACCATCCTAGTGACTAAAATGGAACAATTGACCAAAGTAATAACCTAATGAAGCTCAATACACTCAATTAGGACCAAAAATAGGCTCATACATCATTCTTTGGTTATCTAAACCTTCCTAGTACCTAAAATGGAAAAATTGACCAAAGTATGACCTAATGAAGCTCAATACACTCAATTAGGACCCAAAATAGGCTCATTACATCATCTTTGGTTAATCTACACCTTCCTAGTAGACTAAATGGAACAATTGACCAAAGTATGACCTCAGATTGATTAGGATTTAACCTTGAAATCTACAATACAATTGACCAAAGTAGACCAAACCAAAACAATTAGAGCTCATTACATCATCCTTTGGTTATCTACACCTCCTAGTGACAAAAATGGAACAATTGACCAAAGTATGACCTAATGAAGCTCAAATACTCAATAGGACCAAAATAGGCTCATTACATCATCCTTGGTTATCTAACCTCCTAGTGGACTAATGGAACAATTGACCAAAGTATGACCTAATGAAGCTCAATTACACTCAATTAGGACCAAAATAGGCTCATTACATCATCTTTGGTTATCTAAACCTTCCTAGTAGCTAAAATGGAACAATTGACCAAAGTATGACCTAATGAAGCTCAATACACTCAATTAGGACCAAAATAGGCTCATTACATCATCCTTTGGTTATCTACACCATCCTAGTGACTAAAATGAAACAATTGACCAAAGATATGACCTAATGAAGCTCAATACACTCAATTAGGACCAAAATAGGCTCATTACATAATTCTTGGTTATCTAAACCTCCTAGTAGCTAAATGAACAATTGACCAAAGTATGACCTAATGAAGCTCAATACACTCAATTAGGACGAAAATAGGCTCATTACATCATCCTTTGGTTATCTAAACCTTCCTAGTAGCTAAAATGAACAATTGACCCAAAGTATGACCTAATGAAGCTCAATACACTCAATTAGGACCAAAATAGGCTCATTACATCATCCTTTGGTTATCTACACCATCCTAGTGACTAAAATGGAACAATTGACCAAAGTATGACCTAATGAAGCTCATACACTCAATTAGACCAAAATAGGCTCATTACATCATTCTTTGGTTATCTAAACTTCCTAGTAGCTAAAATGGAACAATTGACCAAAGTATGACCTAATGAAGCTCAATACACTCAATTAGGACCAAAATAGGCTCATTACATCATCCTTTAGTTATCTAAACCTTCCTAGTAGCAAAAAGGAACAATTGACCAAAGTATGACCTACTGAAGCTCAATACACTCAATTAGGACCAAAATAGGATCATTACATCATCCTTTGGTTATCTACACCATCCTAGTGACTAAAATGGAACAATTGACCAAAGTATGACCTAATGAGCTCAATACACTCAATTAGGACCAAAATAGGCTCATTACATCATCTTTGGTTATCTAAACCTTCCTAGTAGCTAAAATGGAACAATTGACCAAAGTAGACCTAATGAAGCTCAATACACTCAATTAGGACAAAATAGGCTCATTACATCATCCTTTGGTTATCTAAACTCTAGTGCTAAAGGAAAATGACCAAAGTGCCTAGAAGCTCAAACATCAATGGACAAAAGGCTCATACACATCTGGTTACTCAACCTATGTAAAATGGAACAATGACCAAGTAGACTATGAAGCTCAATACACTCAATGACCAAAATAGGTCATTACATCATCCTTTGGTTATCTACACCATTCCTAGTGACTAAAATGGAACAATTGACCAAAGTATGACTAATGAAGCTCAATACACTCAATTAGGACCAAAATAGGCTCATTACATCATTCTTTGGTTATCTAAACCTTCCTAGTGCTAAAATGGAACAATTGACGAAAGTATGACCTAATGAAGCTCAATACCATCATTAGGACAAAATAGGCTCATTACATCATCCTTTGGTTATCTACACCATCCTAGTGACTAAAATGGAACAATTGACCAAAGTATGACCTAATGAAGCTCAATACACTCAATTAGGACCCAAATCGGCTCATTACATCATCCTTTGGTTAACTACACCTTCCTAGTGACTAAAATGGAGTCATTTACCAAACTAAGACCAAATGAAGCTCAATACACTCAATTAGGCCAAAATAGGCTCATTACATCATCCTTTGGTTATCTACACCATCCTAGTGACTAAAATGGACAATTGACCAAAGTATGACCTAATGAAGCTCAATACACTCAATTAGGACAAAAATAGGCTCATTACATCATTCTTTGGTTATCTAAACCTTCCTAGTAGCTAAAATGGAACAATTGACCAAAAGTATGACCTAATGAAGCTCAATACACTCAATTAGGACCAAAATAGGCTCATTACATCATTCTTTGGTTATCTAAACCTTCCTAGTAGCTAAAATGGAACAATTGACCAAAGTATGACCTAATGAAGCTCATACACTCAATTAGGACCAAAATAGGCTCATTACATCATCCTTTAGTTATCTAAACCTTCCTAGTAGCAAAAATGGAACAATTGACCAAAGTATGACCTATGAAGCTCAATACACTCAATTAGGACCAAAATAGGCTCATTACATCATCCTTTGGTTATCTAACCATCCTAGTGACTAAAATGGAACAATTGACCAAAGTATGACCTAATGAAGCTCAATAACT